>CCAG010012353.1:0-87910 GCA_001077435.1 Glossina morsitans morsitans
TATATATATATATATATATATATATATATATATATATATATATATATATATATATATATATATATATATATATATATATATATATATATATATATATATATATATATATATATATATATATATAATAATAATAATAATAATAATAATAATAATAATAATAATAATAATAATAATAATAATACACAATATCCGAAAATTGCAAATCTTATATTACAAATGCCAGCCAGCACCGGTAATAGAGAGTAAAAATGTTAACATGTTCTGGAACAGACAGATCATAACTGACCGGCCAATCAACGCCAATAAACAGGACAGAGTCGTATTAAATTGGCAGAACAAGACGATCGATATTATAAATGTGATAATCCCGCTGACGCACAATATACGGAGCTGGCAAGGGATGAAAGGTATATAAGTTGTAGAAAAAGTTACTATAACTTCAATCGTGATATCTTGCATGGGAGTAGTGCCAAAAACTTCTACAAAAGGTCTCAAGCACTTAGGGATTTACAACGTACTGGAGAAGGTACAAAAAGCAGTGCTGCTGGCTATAGTGAGCTTGACACGCTCACAACCAAGGTACAAAAAATGTCTACTGTTGGCATAAGACCTTGAATTCAATTATGCACGTGCGGGATGCTTCTATAATTCTGCAAACCCTTAAAGGATTACCAATAAATATATCGTAAAATTATCCACATTTGCTGTATGCCACACATCTGATCAATGGCTTAGAAATGCATACCTACAAAAACTAAATCTGATTAAAAAGTCCAGCAGCTAAACGAAGAAATAACTATATCTGTTCACAAAAACAATCACACTAATTCTCCAAATTTTAATATATATCAATCAACAAAAATAATGATCAAAAACCCCTAAATATGGTATACCAAGCACTTCCCCCAAAGGGAACCACAAATGCAATATTCTGCACAGGTGTAGAGGGTGGTAATCTTCAAATACTAAAACCAAAAATATAGAAAACAAAAATGAAAGTGGGGTTGGAAGTACCAAACTTAGCAACCTTGCTTGCTTTCTATATCTAATAAAAACTATCACGAATGAGGTTATATTCTCCCGTATAATAAAATGAGAATATACAAAAGCTTAGACCTTGAATTCAATTATGCACGTGCGGGATGCTTCTATAATTCTGCAAACCCTTAAAGGATTACCAATAAATATATCGTAAAATTATCCACATTTGCTGTATGCCACACATCTGATCAATGGCTTAGAAATGCATACCTACAAAAACTAAATCTGATTAAAAAGTCCAGCAGCTAAACGAAGAAATAACTATATGTGTTCACAAAAACAATCACACTAATTCTCCAAATTTTAATATATATCAATCAACAAAAATAATGATCAAAAACCCCTAAATATGGTATACCAAGCACTTCCCCCAAAGGTAACCACAAATGCAACATTCTGCACAGGTGTAGAGGGTCATAATCTTCAAATACTAAAACCAAAAATATAGAAAACAAAAATGAAAGTGTGGTTGGAAGTACCAAACTTAGCAACCTTGCTTGCTTTCTATATCTAATAAAAACTTTCACGAATGAGGTTATATTCTCCCGTATAATAAAATGAGAATATACAAAAGCTTAGACCTTGAATTCAATTATGCACGTGCGGGATGCTTCTATAATTCTGCAAACCTTTAAAGGATTACCAATAAATATATCGTAAAATTATCCACATTTGCTGTATGCCACACATCTAATCAATGGCTTAGAAATGCATACCTACAAAAACTAAATCTGATTAAAAATTCCAGCAGCTAAACGAAGAAATAGCTAGCAACCTTGCTTGCTTTCTACATCAAAAACTGAAAAAAGTCAAATTACTTGCTGGGAAACTTCTAAAATCTTATCGTCTTAATACATAATGCAGCGATCGTTATAAGCAAACAAACCGTGGAATCAATTCGATTTATCCAAACCTAAAAATATAAGCTCAGATAACAAATCAGATTTGACAGCACAATTAGCAAACTGAGCACAAACATTGGAAAAGTTATCCTGTGCCGTGTAAGGTGTGATTCAAAACGAATCATAATATATATTCTTGAAATAACACAAAATTCTCAGATGACTTTAATCGTGGCCTTATATATCTCCAAAAACCGTAAACAGCAAAATACGCGACATGGATATTGGAATTTATACAACCAGAGCCCTTGTAATTTGTTCTCGCTTTATTAGATCTTTCGTTAAGAAAACCTTGTCTTTAAGCTAAGGTAGACTAAAACAGGCAAATTAGAGTAAGATTAAAATAAAAAGACAAGTATGAATTCATCTCGTATAGAATAAAAGTAATTTATTTATGCAAGTCAATAAAAGTCACTTTAAGCTTAATATTAACGCGGTGTCTCTTAAAATAAAATTAATATATATATATATAGTACCTGATTTCACATAGAAATCACAAAGAGCGTATTCTCCATTTGGTATGAAATTGTTGATGAACAAAATCGGAAAAAAATGATTTTTTCTTACTTAATTCCCGTAATTATTGGCCAATTTTTTACATAAAGATTTGCTTTCTGCCGTTAGCAGGATACCAACAAATCTCTTTGTTTGCAAATTTCCTTTTAATGACAAAATCAATTAGGCTTTCATCCAAAAGGCAATTTGACATAAGCTTCTCAATAAAATCATTTTAAAGGACTACAGGAATTCTAACTATGACTAAATCGCTGAGTGATATAAATAATATAGAGAGCTTTAGACATGCATAGATATAGCGTTTGCTCCGCCCACTTTACTTGAATGTAAGATTTTGTATAAAATGTCCAGGCTTACTCAAAAAAGTCCAAGAATTAAAAAATAAAGAATAATAATCTTAATAGTCATTCAATCGATTATCATTGCTTGGTTGTTAGATGGAAATCTAAACAAATACTTTTGAGGAGAATGATGGATGCCCGATCATGCGTTCGTGGAAGTCAGTAATAAGCTACTAAATAACTACTCTTAGAAATGGGGGTACAACGTTTATAAATAGCGGAAAATGAAGTATAAGTCGAGAAGATATGAACGCTAGCAAATAGACTTCCTCCCAGACTTAGCGAGCAAGCTGGCAGGTGGTTTATACGTGTTGCAAGGAGCATGCAACCTCTGCTTCAACACTGAACAACTGTAATTTTTGAGCATCCAATCAACACATATAAATTGCCTAGAAATTTTGGTCATAAATAATATCAATGATATTTAAAAAATGTAACAAAAAAAAATTGAACTACCATATAACTGGTTAGGATAAAAACATCGTGTAATTCCTGATCAACATAAATTCTAAATTGTATTTTATATTGACGATGTCGCCAAGTCAAATGAAAAAATAATGCATATCTAAATAATGTCATATAAAATCTCTGAAACACTGGCTATTTATTATTTAAGGTATTTTAAGGTGTTAAAAAAGAAGCATCGATAAAATAGATTTCTGAAAAGGACACCCCGGCTGAAGTCGACATGTATAGAAACTGTCCTTAGGTTCAATCTAAACTTTCTAAACTTTTTAAATAAGATCTCTTGAAGGCGAAAAAAATTGTTCTAAAATTTGTATAAATTTTTAATCCTAAAGGCGATATTATTTATGAGTTTGCTGAATAAATTACTTACCTACTTTTTCCTCTTATTATTTTGTGCGAATATAGTTTTAAACAGCAGAAAAAAATGTGTACATAGTGTATTCATTAAATAATCCTACACGCTTTATTAAACATGTTGTAAAAATTGACAAGAAAAATTTGAAGTAAAAGTTATTTAACAGTGATGAGAATGTTCACCTTGGTCACGATTAAGGTATTGAGAACATGAATGCACGTGGAAGTAAGCTTAAAAAAAAATAGAAGGAAAATAGGTGACATAGAACGAAATAGCGGACAACTGAAGATTATTAACTGCATAAAAATGAATACCAGTGAAAACGAATCAGGGGAAAAATTTCATTTGCATTTTTCAATATCTCTTCTTGAGAACTATGTGTTTGAATTGGACGATCTTACACAATAAAAATTTCACCATAATTTTAATTAAATGATTTCATAATTTCCATACTACGTACTAGTTTACCTATGGTTGATCACATTAGTTACTGAACTGAGTTTTCAATACATGTTTTCAAGATATATTAAAAAATTTAAATTCTTCTTATTATGTGCTGGAAACGTAGTATATTTTTATTCATTATTTTAAAGTGAACTTTTGCTTAATTTGTTTCTATATGGTCATTTACATTGTTTTCTTTTCCATTTAATATATACAACTCACATAAGTGAAAATACATATATAACTTTAATTTAACTCGAAGGTTTTGGCTGCAATTTATTTGATGACTATTGCACTTAGTTTCGTTCGATTTATATATTTATTTTTTCATAAAATTAGCCCGATAATTTTAAAGAATAGTTAAATATTTTTGAATATTTTCTTTAAGTTTTACAAACGGTGATAATGAAGTTTTGCTCAAATTTGTTGAGAGTAGGTAAAAAACAACGCCTAACACACAAAAGAACGTGCTTAAATTTTCATGAACTGGACACAATTTATCCTTTTTTTAAATTGGCAGGCACTAGTTAGTTGATTATGGTCAGTATTAAGCGGGCTCGCGCTATTGGCAACCACACTATGCAGTGTATTACTTAGGTGAGTAAAACATAGGCCAGCGACCATCACGTGATAACCAAGAATATAAAGAGCAGTGCGTGTGTGTCGTATTGAGTAAAGGGGATAAAACATGAAAATAGCTTCTGTCGATTGCTCATACAAATAAAAAAATTTATTATATCAATCTAATTTACATAGCTGGTGTTGCATACCCTTTATGTATTGTGTGTACGTATGTCAGACTTATAAAGAGAAGCTCACCTGTTTTCGAGTATTATGGGGGTCAAAGCCGTCTCTAAAATCTTTAGGACACTGGTTCAAGTTCTACGCCTTTGTACAAGGGTTGAAAGATTCAATAACACAAAGTGGCAGTACAAAGACAAGTGAAACTATCAAACACTATGTGGTGACATTGAACTGTAGTAAAGCGTATCTTGGTACATGAGTGTGCAAAACTTTTTAATTCTTTTGCTTTTGCATTAATAACAAAATATTGGTCGAGCCGCAAATGTCATCTACCTTGTTGGAAAGTATTCTTAAATTCAATCTGCATCTTAAAAATTCCTACCTTTAGCACCTGTTTTTGCAATTCTTCAATATTTAAGGCAGATTCATGAGTAAACATTGTACTATCTCCACAAGAAATGAATCCTACTGAATATATTTTTTATGTATACTTAATACTACGTACATTTAATTGTTCAAGGGATTACACTTAACATCATTTGAATCATTTAATTTGAAATTTTCAAGAGTGAAATAAGACGAACTGTCTGCATATAGACTTTATTTTGTATATTATGGTTGGAGCCGAATTGCCCAAAAGTTTAGTTTGAAATATGCACGGAATACGATACATATAAATTTTCAAATTCGTGGACAAACACAAGTAGTAATAAATGCTAAAAAATTCGTCCTAAACAAATACAAGTACTTTCTTGTGTTATATTGAACATATGCCTTACATTATATTCACCCTAGGTGACTTCAATTAATTGTATTTCAATCATTTTGTAAAATCGTAAATAACGTGTAGTCAGGGGTGTGAACATGTTTGGATATAGTTTTATATGAATAAAACAATTTAGTTTTAGAGAATAGATTTAGATAGAGCATTTAAATGTTTGCACACATGGTGAGTTGGTTTTGTGATGAAAGGGATAAGACTTGCAAGCTTTAATAAGCTTAAATAAGTAAAAAAAATTGGTTCAATATGGTTTTGATTTCTTCAATTACTGTGCAAAACTATTTTGTTAGTTGGGGTTGAGTGAATTGACTTTTTACGCTGACCACTTGGATTGAGTCAGCAAATATTTGCAAAAATTTTTAGTTCAGCATCTCTAATAAGTACTATTGTTAAATTTTTGGTGTCACAAACTGAAGTTTTGAATGATCTTAGCAAGTTCTGAATTAATGTCTACTATAGTTTATATGCCACAGCTTTTTTATACTGAGATGGTTGATGGTTCATGGTAAATAACAATGATTTGAAAAATTGATTTATGGCAGCCAACTAAAAATGCATGTGCCGAGTTTCTTGATTTTTGCGGTCGTAACCGCTCTAATAGCAAACGGCAGATATATCGAGAGAAAGGACTGAACTGAATTTTACACGCTTAAGAATATTTATTTATTGTTGATATATTTTGTAAATAAATTTACAAAGACTGTTGAGCAACTTAGGTCATATGTTCGCCTGTATTGATAACTCTACCGCACTTCAGATTTCAACCCGCAACCATGGAGTTGTTAGTCGCGATCCTTAGTCTAATCGGCTGCTCATGCGGGGAATTTGGGTATATCTATCCTTTCCGTGATTCCTTTGCCTAATTTTGAATTTCAAAAGAGAAAGAAAACATTTCACACTTACTCACATTCTTCTGCGGACAGTCAAGAAAGAGAGAACTTTTATTCGATTAACATCAAATTTTTAAATATCCCCCAAATTGTGTTCAAAAAAGGGAAAGCTTTCATAGTAGTCAAGGATAAGTTCGTGACATTTTTTTACAAAAGTTCGCACACATTTTTTGAATATTATGCGTATAACCAAATATGTGCTGTTTTGATCGGCCATCTTTTGCATATTTCTTGTGCAATCACTATAAAATTTCTACGATTTGTGGGCAAGAAAATGAATGAATTGACTTTTACAGAACTCTTTTTTCAATCCTGCTTTATGGCATGAAGAGCATCCTGCGGAGAGGGAAACAACTCGTAATTACACTGGGAAATTTCGACAATTGTATCGAAACTTCCCAGCCAACCTCTTTAAATTTTACCTGGTCATTAAATATGTGGATGGTCTGCCACAATCCTAAATGAAAATTAGGCATTTCCTCTTTCTCAGTTTCGCCCCGATTACTTGCTTTAATCGAATTAGCTGCTGAAAAACGAGAGCGGATTCAATCGCCTTGCGAGATTGCAGTAGCTTATGACGCAGGATTTTGAATTCGAACAAACACGACGGAGTACCTTAGGTAGTGTTAATTCAGATTTGCTACCGTTTGTGCCGTTCCCAGTCTCTCCAAACATGGGTAAATTTCATCTCAACGATTCGCAAACGGATGGTCGGTCCATTAAATTTTTCATTGCTGCTTCATGTATATAGGAACCAAATATTGACCTTTTTTTGTATTCAAACATAACTTGATGCTTTGATACAGAGTCTTCGTTCATCTTCAAAACCCAATTACCTCCGACTTAATTAACAAATGTCACATTTTTTTACCCTTTGATTATCTACAGACTGTCAAAATTCAAATTCGCTATAATAATGGTTGATAGCGTTAACATTGCCAAGCTTTCGTGACTCAACAACTATCTATAATGGAGAACGTCACGAACTTTTTTTTTTGATCTGTTATAAATTTACGATTGTCCTGTTTTAAAAAGGTTAATTAAATTTCAACGCTGGGTCTCAGTCATATAAAATTTTTTGATAAGCGCAACAACATTTTTGAGCTCATATATTTGATTTCCCAACTTAACACAAGATAATTTTTTAAGCGTAGGCTGGAAGATGTAACCTGGCCCTACCGAAAATTTTAAACAGATACTATTTCCATTAATGCCCAAAAGAAGTCTGCGACAAAAAATTTATTTGGAAATGTTTCTATATCCACAAATCAAGAATAGAGATATATTACCACTATTTGAATTTTTGACAATTAACAACCCTTTTGAAGATCAAAAATTTCTCAAAATTAATTGTTCTGTTCTAATGATACGTAGCACATTGTAAAAAAAGAAAAGTGAAAGTACTGGACGCCACAGTGAAAGATTGAAAAATTACATAAGTGATTGTGAAAATTTCTATGAAACAATAAATTGTTATTTTTTTAAGAAGCGAAAATCTAACTCTCGATGGTATAGTCAAGACCGTAGAAGGCTGATTCAAGAATAGTAAAACTATTTACATGGCTACTCCATTTGCCAAAATGAATTCAAGATACCATTGGATGCAAAAGCATACAGGCAGCATTTCGATTTTTGCGCCAAGAATATGCGTTGCGTATTTTGTTATACCTGAAGATACAGCATCGTGTCATACCAATTCACGTGCGAGCCAAGGAATGGCTACATAAAGAGAAACTAATTAGAGCCAAGGTGGGTGTGCTGAACGTCACGATCGGGCGTTGTTTTTAAAACCCTTTTTTTGAGGATAAATAAGAGCCTATAAAAAGTATCCAAAAAACGATTCTAAATGTGTACGAGTGCGCTTTAACCGGTGCTTTTGTATCATCAATCAGCGGTTACACGGAGAAACGAAAACTAGAGGTGCACTTTTGCAAAAGTTCGAGTAACTAGATATGGACACCCAAAACCAGAAAAAGAACATCATTTTTGTTCGGCTTCTTTGTTTTTTGTGCTTCTCTATTTCTTGGAATGGTAGGGTTCGGAAAAAAACTCATTAAAGTCATTGGCAGGAAGTCGACGTAGCATTCACCGACAGATACGGCATCTGCAGGCCGCGCTACAAAAAGCAAGGCAGGACTAAAAATAGTGAGACCCCAAACAGGAAGAAATTCGTGAAAAAAATTACCAAAAGTCGTCATGATTTAAAAAGAAAGCAGACATAAAAATAAACAAGAACCGGAAGAGCTTACACCAAATGGAAGACGTGGTCGACAAGCAGTGGCAAAGACATGAACAAACCCTCGATTGCCAGGATAGGCGAAAGTCTAACACGAATAAAAGATGCCTCTAAGTTAAGCGCAAACAAAGTTCCAATGAAAAAAAAACAGAACATAACAAAACCGCAAACTTGGACGTCTTTTTGAACACAGTAGGAATTCTAAAAAAATAAGTATATTGTTATCAAAAGGATGTGTATTAGAGCTTTTTAAGCTTAAGAGAACCAAACCTTATGTTTTGATTAGTGTAAGTTTTTTTACTTTAAAGTTCGTGCTTTTAAAAAAGAAGGTGGGAATAAAACGCAAATGCAAAGGATTGCAAAGGATTATTTTATAAACGAAACAAACAACAATATTTGTTAGTTATCCGAACGAAACTTATGATTGTTATAAAACTTAATATTGGCATTGTGTTTACATGAGTAAACACAACCCATAGTTCGAATGAGTAACAGTGTTACGAAAAGAGCTAAACCGCTTGATAGCAGAAAAAAGATAACGCTTGAAGGCGAACGCCATCAATAAGCAGTGACGCCAATGTCGATGAGAACGTAGCCAAATCCTTAAGAAAATGGTAGATGTATTAAACGTCCCCCCTAACGTAGACACGGCTTGTTCCAAACCAGAAATGTTAACATCGATTTCGTCGTATGCAGATCTCGGCTATGTGACAATTCCGGTAGGAGCTTCATATGCCCACAATTTTGCAGCAAGGTCGCTTAGTTAAAATGTACAAAAGCTAACCAAATTGCATCGTTTCAGCGCCCTATTATGCAGTTTGTACAGTAAATGAAGAAAAAACGAAGGCTTGCACTCGATAACACAGAGATCGTGGAATTCTTCTTTTTTTTAAACCCAAGGAGAGATCTAGCTTTATTAATTAAAACCTCAATACAGCTGGGTTTTGAGTTCAAAGCAACACCTACAGAAGTGGACAATATAGTAATCGACGTAAATGAAACTTCTTACATTTTTTTGAATACAGTTGTATAAGTTACATACCACATATGTAAATTTACAAGAAAAGACTGAGGAAGTTTGACACCATGTAATGTGTCAAAGAGGAATGATTAGCGTCATCCGCAAACATTAATACACGGGCATGTTAAATGCACTTATAGTAATAGAATAGATATAGCAGTAATCGAAAATGGAGGAAGGCCAAAAGTAGAGAACTTAGAAGCACATGTTGAGTGGGACAAATGAAATTGCTACTAAACAATGTAATCATGTTATTCGAAAGGCCAAGACGGCGTAATTTACAAACTAAGGAGCCATAATCCACTCTCGAAAGCTTTGAAAAGCCCATTAGAGACAATCGCCGTTTGCTTATGATCGAAAAATTTCTTTTGACATTTGACTCGATTGATCTAAAAGATTACTGGAAGTGGGTGAGCTTCTTAAAAAATCATGCTGAAAGGGTGACCCTACAGCGATTTTTTTAGAATGGTTAAATAAATCTAGTTTTCGAAACCGATGGAAAGCAATATTTTCCAAATAGTTATTAAAGGTATGTGGAAGAAGAAAGCATAGTAAATCAACATAACATGTGAGAATAGCGAACGAAGCTTCTCAGAATCAGGAAACTTTTAAGATGTCAAATTTGACAAGCATAGATTTATTTCATAGTTGGAAAGGGACATACACGAAAAAACATTAAATGAACTCATTGCATAGGGGTAGTTATCGAGCGGATTTGATAAATAGTAGACTGCACCAAAAAATCTGGAAGAACGTCAGTTATTACAGAAATATCGGAAACTGCAAATAATAGAAATGTGTAGGATTATTAAGGATAAATATTGACTAAAATCTTAAGAACAAGTTGATTTTATGGCATTACAATCTTGTCTAGAGTTTAATTTAGAGTCTCTAAGAAAGCCACTAAGTATTTTATTTTTTAAATAGCCTGCTTTTTTATTGCAGACCACTCTCAAATGCTTACTAAAACAGTCGGAACATACAGTAGTATGTTTGGGCTTTACCTGAAGAGAAGAAGAAGTATCTGGTAAAAGCCGATTATAAGTCACACACAAGAAACCATCTATGTCTTTATAATCTAAGTCACAAGTACTGCTACACGAAAAATGTTGTAAGTATACTACAATTCGTTTTAGAAAGAAAACGCAGATTATTACTACATTTTTGGGCACTAAGCTCACGGTGGAACTGACAATTCAGAATAATAGCGACGACGGATAATGAAACGAAGGGATTAGTGCCTGCTAAAAATAAATCATCGCAACAAAATACTAAATCTAGCAACTTACTGTTTACATTGAGAATGGAATTAACAGTGTTCTTCTGTTCTTCTTTATGCTTGATCTGGTGTTATGGCATTTAAGCATAAGACTACAAACATGGTTTGCGATCTATTTTTCAACAGTTCACAGTGCGTTGTTATTATAATAAGAGAGTGTAGCGCAACAGTGTAACGACAAAATTTTTAAAAATTTAAAGACGCAAAAGAAGAGTGTATAAAAAATGAAGAAAAGGTAATTACTATGCCCTTGTGTAATTTTGTGGAGAATAATCAAAGATAGGAGCATAAAAAAACTTTTTTTTAACTAATTTATTTACTAATCAATTTCATTAGATTCCTGAAAAATTTGCGGAATACTGAAAATTAAATTAACATTATTTTAAACAAATAGTCTTCTATACATTCATTTCTAGTTATTTCTTTCCACTTCGACCCGTTTTTGGTAGGTTCAGTCCCACCGTCTACATTTGCAGCCAATTCGCCCTTAAATTTTTCATTTCGTCGGATTTATTTTATTTTTTTTAATATCTGGATTTTTTGGATAAGCCCCAGATTATAATTGAATTGCTCTTGAGTGAATCTTTGCTGACATCTGTTACGATCTACACGTAGTAAAAATAATGTGTTAATTGTTCTCTTTTTGACTCTTAAAGTTGTGATTTTCATAAACTAACAACCCTGTTTTAATCCAAAATTGTTATTGCAGAGTTTTGCTGGCACTTTTGGTTCAGAATATGAAATGTGATACAAAGTAGCAATCACTATGATAAGCAAACAAATGCATGTTACTGGTTATTTTTCGTTTAGCTAACTTTCATTGGAAAGACGTTAAGAACCATTTGCTTGAGAGTTATGGATAGAGTTAATCATTTGAAATTAATTCAAAAAAATAAGAGGAAAATAAACTGCACATTTAACGTTTATTTGTTTACAATGATACAATCAATAAAAAAATCATACAAATGGAAAATTTAGTAAAATTTTTGACGTAATGAAATTAAATAATTTGATATAACTCTTAAAATTTCATATTTTCTTATCTTAGGAGAACTTTGAATTGCTAAATTGAACTTTAAATTTTAATATGTATCATTTTAATTCTATTATATGTAATATATTAATACATTACCATATGAATTTACATGTTAAGATTGCATATTTTAAAATTATATAAATAAAAAAAAATTACAAATCAATTCGAGCTTTGTATTATATAAACAAAAACCGGCTTTTTAATTTTCACACAACTATTTTATTCTTGACAGTTGTTTTTGTAGATCTTGTATTTCAATTCAATTAAATTTGAAAGTGCAGAAGATATGCCAGTTTATATTCCCTCACTTATTTGCCTTGATTCAGGCAATCGCCAGTTTACTTCCATAACTTCCACCTGATCGCTTACGGAAAAATATTTATATGCGTATACACACACACATATATATATATGTAGTTTAACTCACCACTCTATTCAGGAATTTTTTTCTATAGCAAAAGAAGTGGTGCTCTGTGCAACACTTAGGTTGAAATCGCTACCCGCCAGCCTCTAGACCGCAACAACCAAAAATAAGGGCTACCGACAGACAGACGTAAGAGCTGAAGTAATAAATGGGGCAGAAAACTCTCAGATATAGAACCCCAACATCCGCAATAACCAAGAAGAAAAAGGTTTCCAAGAAAAAAATGGAAGATCAAATAACGAATTATACTTCATCGAGAATGAGGATATATATGACTAAACGAATAGAAGTCCAAAAACACCCAACCATTTGGATAAAATGTTTACCCGAAGTTTAAGGACTCAGCAAAATTGTCAACGCGAATTGATTAATCAATATGACATAGAGAGATATATTAAAAAAAAACTAAATTATTGTGTTATGCTGCGAAAACTCGATCAAAACATCACAAAAGTAATTAATAGACTAAAAGATGAAATGGTGCCGAGATTACAGTAAAGCAAGAAGCAAGAAGACACTGTAAACAAACTGATGATGTAAAAGTCCATTGGCCAAAATACCGATGCTGCAAAATGCGAATACTGCTAAAGCCCGACGAAATTAACGTTGGATGAGTACTAAACATGCTTAGAGGTACAGAGGCACCAATGCTTAGATATTGAAAGGGAGAGAAACTTAAAACCAGGTGCTCTCTAAGTGCAGCAGAATAAAGTTACCGAGCTAGAAAGCGTATTAAAAGTTCGCGTTGTGCTATATGCAAGCAATAAGGTAAGACATACGATAATTACTTCCTGACAGAGGCTGACTTAGGAAACCGCGAGTTACATAACCTCACGTCGATACTAGAGAGAAGATTAGTCGAAAAAAACTGAAAGTAAAGCGGCAAATAGTTTCAACAAAAAGTGATATAAAAAAGTCATACAAAATAACTATATAAATAGACAATCAGAGTTCATTAAAAATCGAAAGGTCTAAAAGCTATGAACGAGCTCAGCAAGGAACAATTAAATGTAGTTATCCGAAAACATGAAGTAGTGATGAACGACTTGCAGTAACAAATTAAACTGCATATCAATGCCATAGATCAAAGGACTAGCTTGCAACAAAAAAAAGGTTAGCTCGTTACAACAAACAGGACACTACACTCAAGGTCTAGCTGCAGCCGAAGTTCTTCAGCACTTCTGGCCACTAGGAAGCGTAGATAAAATCATAATGTGTTTATCGATTGCGTCGAAGCACTTTTTGCTTTGTCCCCACCGAATGGGCCGGCATTGGTGATTTGCCATGTAAATTGTGATCACAGATAAAATAATATGCAGAACGGTGAACTATGTTTAAGAACTGGGAATCAATGCGACTTGTTGTTAAACCGATACCGTACGAGGTGTACATACGGAGATATGCGTATGAAATTTTGAAGTATAAAAACGAGTAATTTAAAGAACTTGTTTACCCAAAAAATTAAGTTTGAGTTAAACAAATTCTGTGTATACAATGGAGAATTAGTGAGCATAATAATTGGCAAAATTCATATTACGATGAGGTCACGCTCTGGCCAACTATGTTTTCCGAATCAATTAATAAGTAGGTATACATAATTGGAGGATCCAGACCTTTGCAATTTAATTCATATTAAATTTAGAAATAACCCCTATAATAGTGATAATACTAATAAATATCCGAACAGACAAAGCAATAATACCAATAAATATCGCAACAAATAAACAAATGAAAATTGTAAACAGAATCTCAAGAACTAAAGCCGTAATGAGAGGGCAATGATTCCCTACGAATAGTCAGAATATTGGAAAGGATAACTACGGCAGGGAGTTCGTTAACATGTTAGGACATAGATTATATTTTGAAGAATGCTTATGTCCGGATGACGTAGACAATATTCGCACTCTAAAGACAGCAAAGAGCAGTCGTGTCGAGGAAGGTATTCGTATTTCTCATATGAATAGTGGGGTGGAACAGGACACATTAGAATTGGTTACTAAATTTAAAGATTTTGTAACAATTAGTTCTTCTTCAATCGCCACCGACGCGTAAGATCTTTTGGCTGACGCCTTAAACATGAAAACAGCAAAACTTGCTGCGCTGATGCAAAATAAACATTGGCTAGAATTTCTGGGGAAGTAAAGGGAAGAAAGTAGCGTTGAAATGTCTTAAACCTCCACACGGTAGCCACATTAAAAGACAATGTACAAACAGCATAAGCAAAAGAGTGTGAGTAATCTCTTAACTGTAATGAAGAAGGCTATTTGGCCAAAGAATGCAATATCGAACGGTTCTATACGCAAGAACGTAAAGAAATCCTGTAAGAAGGAGCAAGTTGTTTTAGCATGCAGAATAAATGAGAATGCTACATCTTAACCTAAAACCCAATTAAGCTGCACAAGAAATACTAGAGCAAATTCTAAGAGAGAAAACAGTAGATTAAAAGGTCTTAAGCGAGCCGTCTAAGATACCGCAAAACGCGCGCTGGAAACAAAAGGAGCAGGGCAAAGCTGTCACTTCGTGCTGCCATACGCGTAAGAAACAATTGAAGGTGGTCTCCGTATTTCGTGGATGGAGATGTGACTGCTGTTTATATATTTAGCTCTAACATGCCACGACGAATGCCAACATGCCAACACGAATCAAAATAAATTTGAAATCGTGTCCCACGCAGTGTAATAAACAAAAACTATGTATATTAAAAAAGTCGAAATAGTTGGCGGCTTGAAGGAGCCGGCATCATTGATAAGCTAATTCGTTCGGAAATAGGAGAGGGTTTCAGTTTTCATCCCACAGACGATTACACTGCAAACATATGCCGACTAAAACCTTTATGTGGACTAACGAACACACGAAACTTACTTAGCCGACGGGCTGATCTTACGCCCAGGGCCACCCTATACCCTGCCCTACCTATAGTTTCTATCAGCCAATGATTTTATATGGCAGACACCGTAATTGGTTCCGACGACCGCTCTAATAGGAGAATATTAAAAAAAGAAATTTAATGTATTACACTTTTTTTCCTTTTTCTTTTTATTTTTGCTTAATAAAATGGTTATCGCCACATTTTTTCCATGGATTTGTTGTAAGTTAACTCAAGCTAAGTTAAAAAACCAAGCTGACAAACAAAATGCAAACCTATCTCAAAAATAGACACTTCGCACATTCCCGAGTAATGCGCCAAAAAGTAGAATATCAGCGTCTGTGATAAATTATCAAGAATAATACCACGCCCCCGCAGAAATCAAAGAAACATAAAATAATATATAAAGTAAGTATAAGTTTTAATTTAGTTGTTATTTTTGATTCAGTCACATCGACCGATGAAATATAAAAAAAATTTTTTTTCTAAATATTCGTAAAGGTATACTCAACTGGCATAAGACCTTAAAACTCCTTAAAAAAAAGTATGGATTAGGCAGTGAAAACAGTGAATTCTGAAAACAATAAGTAAGGATAAGAAAATAAAGGTGCAATAAAATAATAATAAAGTCTTAAGAAAAAGGAAGTGCTGGAAAATATAATAAGAGTCCTAAACAAAAACGAGTGCAAGAACGGAACATAAAAATAACAAAAACAAAGGCGGGAACAGAAAAAAAAAAATGAATAATAATAAAAAGTTCAAAAACTAAAAAGTCCAAGAACAGAAACGTAGAAAGTAAAATTTTCTGAAAATAAAACGGGTAACAATAAGAAATATAAATGAAAACAAGAACAAATTCCGAATATAAAGCACTGAATAAAGAAGTGAAAAAATTCAGCTTGAAGGCTCCTTAGTAGCGTCGGCAAAAATGGAAGTATTACGTACGTTATTAAGATTAAAAGAAAATAAAGAAACAATTTCGCGTAAAGTGGAAAATTCAAAACTAAACTATGCGACAGGAATAATTTTTGCAAAAAGGAAATTAATTCAGATCCTACATATTGAAGAATATATGACGACAACTCGGTTTAGCTACAAAAGAAGGAGACGAAAAATCAGCAAGAAACATCAATTAATTCTGGTAATAGAAACTTAAGGTAGTAAGCTACAAAAAAAATGCTGTTTAATATAAGCTATATAAATTAAATTGTTTAAGTATATAAAGTATTATAATAAAAACCAAAAACAATAAATAATGGTTAATCCAAATAGTTTAATACAATCTCTAGCGCTTTCAACAAATGCTACGCCTAATGTAAGATCTGCCTCATAAAACACATACTTAAGTTGATAAGATTTAACGTCACTTGTTTCAAACATAGCATCAGATATCCTTGGAGAACAAGGAGTGCATGTATTAAAGTTCAAGCAACACTTAATCTGAAGGCTGAGGTAGGTAACGCTAGAGATCAACAAATTAAGGATAGGCAAATGGATAATTTAAATGATTCGGACAAAATTCCACATGTCGTTAAAGGTTTGAAACAATTTTCGGGTCAACCAGGGGAATTTAACTCCTAGACTAGATAAGACACTAGCTATAGACGAATACAGGGCACCACCTGAGAATTATGAAATTCTAAGCGTGATAAGAAATAAAATCACAGGTAAAGCAGACATAGCATTAAAATCATACAATGCGACATTAAACTTCGTAGCAGTCTAAAAATGTTTGGTAACGTACTACGATGACAAGCGAGATTTGTCAACCCTAAAGCACCAGATCACGACTTTGATACAAGGGAATCAGAGTATTTTAGAATTTTATGAAAAAATTCATACCCATCATTCTTTAATATTAAATAAATAAGAATGACTTGAAATGGGCAACGAATCGCTAAATTTGCACTTTTATAAGGGCACTAAATGAAGATTTACTCCGACTACGGGGAATAAGGGAACCCGTGGGTATACCGCAGGCCCTACATATCTGCGTCAAGTTAGACAAATAGTATTTCTGTGCAAATCACACATATAATACTATGACGCATCAACCTCCATAACCACCTCCAAAACGAAACTTCGTACCAGCAAAAACAAACGTTTTTCCCTCAGTTGGCTCATATTCCGCAGATAAGCCTACCAACTTGGCAACCACGGAAGCAATATTTTAATCAGCGGGGGCACCATAACGCTAACGATCCTTCAAGGCGACCTAAACCTCAGCCGTGTCCAGAACTTATGGGCATGGACGCAAGTACAGGTCCCGTCGAATAAATTATGTGAACAGATCTCAGCCGAAACAATTTTTTGCGTGAAGAGCACAGCAACCCTCCAATCAACATAAATTCAAGCACCAAAAGACTTTTCACGTTGACACATTAGCAATACAGAATGATAAAGATGATGGCGAAGAAAGACAATTTGGTGAAATGCATGTTTTAGTATGGTCAGCTTTTCGCTTCCTTACTTTACCTTACTTTACCTTATCAATGCCTTGCTGCTCCGGAGAAGGGGCTACCGGCGTGACAACTATTAACCTGTTATCGGTAGTTCTAGTTGGTGTTTCTTTGCCCAATCCAGTCATGGGTGATAAGACTCAGGAAAAATTTCACGATTCGTTCTAACTCAAGAATAAAAGATTAGATCTGATACTGCTCCAGCATCACAGGATGGGCTAATCTCCGAATACCTTATTGATTTTTCGGTAAAAGCAGCCTCAAAAAATCAGACAAGTTTACTCGCAGGCGCTGCTACGGTAGTTGTGCCGGATATAACCCGGTAAACCGGTACTGCTAATGACAGAGTTAAGAAGTCTTCAGATAATTGTGCGAACTCTGGAAGGGACAATGTTAGTGATCGTAATTTGAAGAGAGCTAAATGTAGCGAGTTAATATCGCAGTCCAATAGCTCAACTATGCAATGTATTGGGGAGTTAGTGGTGATTCCATTAGGGAAGGCTATTTTTGTGTCGCGTGTCGCATCTGCTACTACGGTGGATAATATTAGGAGTAATGTTCAATGTAAACTGCCTGATATTAATCTATCTAGCACAAGTCTAATCAAATTCAATGGGTGTCAAAGTCGAGACAGATCATCATTCAGAATTTCTGTTCCACCGGAATTATTCCACCAGTTGATAAGTAGAGAATTTTGGCCTTCACACGTCTTCCTTAACTCAAGTGAATCAAAAAACAAAATACCGTCTTGCCATTTACGTGTCAAAACCTTCGGGGTCTCAAGACCCCGGGACTCTTACAAATTCATACGGACCTGTGTATGAGCCATGCGTATATGATACTGGAATTCTGTGCTCCAATTATCGGATATATAGATATGGTAGGAAATATCAGGTGGAGGGAGGCGTTGTAATTGCTGTCAACAACTACATAGCGTCATCACTGATATTATTTCCGTTTGGAACTGAGGCTGCATTTTTTTTGCGTTAGCTTGCAACTTATACACTACAACTTATAGGTATATCTCACTTGTTCATACATTCATCCACAACGTTTTGGTTTATATGATGCATGTCCTCTTTGGTTCAACAGTCACCTACGTATAATAAGGAACAAAAAGAGTAGATTGTTTAAAAGGTATCAACTTAGTGGATCAGTGGTTGATTTCCTGTCTTATTCTAACACAAGACAGGACTTTAATTCTTTAAATGGTAAATGTTACTCAGTTATATTCGAAATATGAAATGCCGACTGCTTAAACATCCCAAGATATTTTATAATTTCGTTAACTCAAAGCGTAGAATTAAGAATTATCCGCCCTTTATGTATTGTGACAATTCCCCAGCCTTTTATTCGTCTGAAATAAGTAAAATGTCTGTTGAGTTTTTCGAAAGACCGTATTCCAATGTCGATAATCTGTCGGATAATTATTGGTATCTGATTGAGTCCTTCGACACCTTGTCTTGAATTGTGTTTTCAAAAGAGAAAGTCCTTTCTTGTCTCTAAGCCTTAAAATTCTCTTTTACTACTGGACCAGATGGTATACCATTTTTGGTTTTTCGCTCACGTGCTTAATTCATTTGCAAGCCATTAGTTCATATTTGTATTAATAGCTTACAGAAAGATTATTTAGCTAGATACATAGGGGAACTGCAAGCCTTAGTGTTCTGGCTAAATTGTTTGAATCATAAGTAGTTAAGAGATTGTCTCCAGTAATACGACCTGTGTTATCTAGCTTCCAGCATGGCTTCTCTAGTGGACGGTCAACTTCCACGAACTTATTGAAATTGATTTGCTGTTCTTCCAGAACACAAACTAGTTCATCTAATTTACTCTGAAGTATTGTTTAACTCAGCTTTTCCTCGGAATATTTCTATATCCTCCCGTGTGCCTAATGAAAAATTTTTATGTAGGCCGATGATGTTAAAATATTTTATTCGTTAGATTCCATTGTGAAAGTGGGTTTATTGCACTCAGTTCTGAACGGGGTACCCTCTTGGCGAGAAACGGCATGCTGTTAAATTTTCAAAAGATGTCTTTTTGTGATGTGATACATTACCTACGAATTATTATATCAATGATGACCCATCGTACACTGCAGCATCTGATTACTACCCGTTCAGATCACTGCAAAATTATCTAACGGGAAAAAATTCCAGTCCTTTACAAGTGTTTCTAAGGCAGTTGCTGCCTATTTTAACTTCAAGGACGAGAACTTCTACAAAACAGGAATTCACAGATTACCTGAAAAATGGCAACATGTTGTAACAAATAACGGAGCATATATAATTAATTAATATTAAACACGTATTTTTATAAATTAATTCAAATATTTTCTTTAAAATACGACAGAACTTTCCCTCCAACCTATTATAAAAAAAAAAAATTGAAAACATATTTCGCATTAGCAAATCAATAGTGAAGCATAATATCGAAATTAATTAAATCGAAAAAAAAAATTTCTTAAAATTAGACTTAATTGAAATTGTAAACTGTAGGACTTAAACATTACTTCCAATTTATAGCTTAATTTTAAGTCGTAATTTATTTATTAATTGCCATATCAGTTATTGTAGCTGCAGACGATTATTAATCAGCTTATAATTACGAAATTTATAGCTGATAAATAAATAAATATAATATTGTAGGTTTCGTCAAAATAAATATAAAAGAAAACAAATGTTTTTTCATTAACCTCCGTCACATTGTAAGTACGGTATGTATGTGTCTATCACATTTAGTTTTGTGTGAACATAGCATTACACCAATTTTATTTAAGCAATGTAGTAGTAAGACTATCTGTGTTCACCGGTATCTGAAGCTGTTTTCTAAACAAATTTTAAGGCAACCTTGTAGTACCGCTGTAAGAGGAATGGAGACCTATGAGTCATGCGTGTGCGCCATTGCTGACCTAAATGTGGGAGGGGTTGTATATTTGTGCTCGTGGACTATCTTAGGATGTTACAACCAAACGAAATCGCACGTACTTTCCCTAACCCAACGAACAGGGATCCTATGTATCGCTAGGGCGTTTCAATACCCCCGCTTCCCGTTGATCTGCCTTCGGCTCCAAAAAAAAAATTGTGAGAGAACCCGTAGTTGAGCCCGAAGACCCCTTTCACTCTACTTTCCTCTCATTAAACAAAAAAGAACTTACCACATTTTTAAAAATAAGAATTTACAATGTTAAATAGTTTAAGCACAATATTTATTTAAAGCAACAAAAAAAATAAACTCTAAGATCATTCGTGCTTATAGAACACGTCAATACCTACGTTGACTTTATTCTTCAATTAAGCTGAATTCATACATCATTGCTTACGAACTAATTATTAACAAAAATTAGTTCTCCTCTTTCTTATTTAAACGTTATAGAATTTTTCTGTTTTTCTCTCTGTCTTTCTTTTCATTCACGCTAAAAGATATTTCGCGTCCTAAATCCTTTATTTTTCATTTTCCATAGAAACGGTCGACTTTGTATTAGCACACCATGACGCAGAAAAATTTGAACAAAGTCATTTAACTAACACGCAACTACAAATAATGGCTGAAGTGTAGTTAAGTAAAACTCACAATCTGTACTGTTTTTCCATAAAAATATAGTACCTTCTTATGTGACATTAAGTGCAAATTTCAGATTAAATTTATTTTTCGGTGCAGGCCAAATTGCAGGTTTCTTTTTCTTTCAAAATACCGACAGCTTCATTTTCACTTAATATCGAAAAACAAAAAATATTTTTACATCGAGTTGTTTGATCAACTTGTTTGTATGCTTATATCACAAATTGGTTGCTACTGGCTCCTTTTCTTCGATAATTATTCTGGTGTATATTAATTTTCTTATTATTCACACATACAATCATAGTTAATAAAATGGCCACTTCTTCACTCAATATGTTTTTAGTCATTCTCAAATCCACACTCAGCATTTTTTTCTAGATTAATTAGCAATATTTAGTTTGAGCAGTATTATTTGCATATTGTTATAATTTTGCAGGTTAGTTTTCATTTTTCAAAAATATTTTTTTTTTCAGGCGCCCTTGGTGCTTAATATAACTTTCAATTATATAAATGTATAAACTTTGCATCAAAAAAAAAAAAATTTCGCTAACTTAACACTCATAGCATTTGCCGTTTTTCTTTATTTTAACATTTTTCTTTCCTTTCTATTTTTAAATTAATGATTTTCTTTTCCTAGCAGATATCAAAATGAACAAATTTTCAATGTTCGTTTCTTTCAACCAAAAGTTTTTATTTCTTTTCCTTAAACCTAAACTTCTTTTTCTTTCATTCGTTACAAAAAACCAATAATCTCTCTCTGTTTCAATCGCCCTCCTTTCTTTTCCGTACTGAATATCTAGACCAACTTCAAAAACCGACAAACATATCGTCAATACATCTCCCTCCATTAAACTCTTTCTCCTACGAGAACTTAACAATCTTGTCAATGCATGGTTGCATTCTTTTTCCAGAGAATGTTCCCTATACTTCTAAGCAGCCTAGATTCGAATGCACTTTTTATGTCTACGATGTAATCATATTCATATTGAAAAACCATTATAGCAACATCATTAAAGTATTCTCCCAATTCACTTTCTAAGACCAAAGATGATATATTTAGAACATCTCATGAAAACAGAAGGCATCCGAATTGACTTCTCGAAGTTCAGAACAATTAAAGAACATCTCACCTCCAAAAACCCTAAGAGTGCAACAATTCTCTGCAAATACTTTAGAAGATTCATTACGCATTTTGCAAAAATTACAAAGTGCCTTAATGCGTTACTTAAAAAGCCCAATGATTTTAAGACACTCAAAGAAAACTTAATTTTAAAAACCCACCAATTCTCCAGCACTTTTGTTTTTCAGAAATAACTTTACAAAATCGAAAATTACCAAGAAAAATTTGAAAAGAGTCTTGTTTTCCGAGGTGGTTTTCGTTTCTTCTACAAGTGGGCTTGTATGTGAACACATCACATCCGTTTTTTAACCTCATATTCCTAAGCGATTAAGAAATGCTGATGACATATTTCAGCTTCCCATTAAAAATTGTGCATCAAATTCGCCGAGAGAGGTATACATCTGCACATCCCAGAAAAAAAAAGCGCACACACATATATTTCCTGCATTATAACATTAAAAACCAATATATAACATGTAACAGCATATCTTTTCTTATGCGGATTTTTAAGGTTGAAAACGAAAACCTGATAAATTGACCGCCGCCGTAAACTTAGTATTCATTCAAGCATACAATACAACACTTTCCGGCATAGAAACTTTTTTAAATTTAATGTTAAACGTATACTTATCTTAAGCTTGAAGGAATACACATACATAGTATCATTAATAAAAATAATGGTACTTCCTACCGCCTGTAAGCATAAGTATACGTGTATACTTGATACCAATCATCGAAATTATTTTTTCTTAAGGTAAAAGCTGATGATTCTTG
Organism: Glossina morsitans morsitans; assembly: GCA_001077435.1. Lineage (NCBI taxonomy): Eukaryota > Metazoa > Arthropoda > Insecta > Diptera > Glossinidae > Glossina > Glossina morsitans. The sequence goes on from CCAG010012353.1 coordinate 23,259, forward strand.
TCTTGTTTTATTTGCTGAAAAGAGCTTGTCATATCCAGTGTGGAGAAACACCTAGCTCTCTCCAGTTTGTCGAGTGCATCGTCTAGTCTATGTAGGAGAAAATTGTAATGCCATTCAATTTCCAAGAGTCCACTACAAGTTTCCATATTTTCGAGTCATTCGAATTTTCCTTTGGTTTTTTATGTCTGGTATAAGAAAAGGTGAATTGTAAGGGCTCGTTTTACTATCATGTCATCGACTAATTTTTGTACTTAATTATTGATTTCTTGGATTTGTGATTGAGGCAGTTTGGAATATTTTAGGTATACTAGAGTTTTCTCAGTTATTGATAACTTATGTGTTTATATATATAATAGTTAGCTGCCAATTTTTCTCCTTCTAAAAGGAAAGTATCGTTATATATCGGTAAATCTGTTATGTCAGTCTTCACGGTTAACTTTTATTGTTTTTAGAAGTTTGTTAAACCGTTGCTCCGTGTAGTCTTTATTGTTATTGATTTATAATATGTTTTTTAAGCTTCTTTTTATATTTTTAGCTTTTCCATATTTATTGTCTCGGTTGCTGGGTTCATTAGCTTAATGTAAGCAATGGCACTGTCGTATGCAATTAAATTTGCTAAATATGTACCTTTTTGCAATTCTTTATATAAAATTACCAAATCTGTATTCAGTTTTAATCTTAGTAGATATATAATTTCTGTTGTAGGCGGCACAGTAATGGTTGAAGCGTGGTTAGTCTCCGTGAACAGGACAATGTTTTCGCTATCTGAATTTAATTCCATGGTTAATGCCTCATAGTTTGTTTTACATAGGCATTTTTATAGAAAGTTGTGCCTATTATTTCGACTGTGTATATACGAAAGGATGGTTCTATAACTTCAAATTTATTATGAGAATGCAGTTTCCCCCATTTGTAAATTTAAAAGTGTGGTTTCTGCAATATATAATATTTTTTAAGTTGTGCGACTCAATTTGTGAACAATGTTTATAATGTGGGCCATGATTTTACTCAATGCCTTCAGTTTTATTAGTACAATTTTTGCTTCTGCATCAATTAGTAGTTTTATGGATGCGTCATTCTTTATTTCCAAAATAATGAAATACGTATATAAGTTAACACTGCACAGCAAATCACTAACTGTTGATCAGTGCTACGATATAATAAAAACGCTGACTGAATGTCTGAATTGTTGGCGTGACAAATCCAAAGATTCAGCACTTTTATTATGGTATCAAATCATTTCATATTAAATATCACATTTGGATGAACTAGTGTTTAAGTTAGAATGTAGCAGATTTTCGTTTATATTCCGAAATAAGAACACGTGTTAATTTATTTGTTGGCAACATTTACAATGTCAAATTCTTTATTTACGCTCTTCCACCAACTGCGATGACACGTTTTCCTAGACGTGTCTGTACCGCGTTAATATTGCTGCTCTTATGATTATTCCTATGAGTGTTTCAACAATTATTTGTATTAGTGAAATTTCCTACTGAAAATATTGTTTCGGAAGAAATGGTTAATGCGGAAATGTTTAGCTCTGTTAAAACTGTTATTAATGTTCCTAAGGAAATCGGCAACGTAATTGTCAGAGTTTTTTCTTTTTAGGCTGTTGGATGTGTTTGAGTTGTTGCTGCTCTGATAGGGATTTTCTACATTGCCCTGACGATATAATATTGCTAGTTTATTCCATCTGATGCGTGTTGTTTGCGTTTTAATTTATCGTGTAAGTCTGGTGACGTAGTCGGTATCTGCACCAACTCTGTTGCAATCTCCACGTTTTGATGTGGCAAGTGAACTCAAGAAGGTCTGTCTTATCGTCTTAATTCAAAATTTTTGATAAATGTTCTAGTATGTTGCAAAAAGATCCAATTTCATTGAAGTTACTATTGAAAGATGACAATTTGTCACTTCTATGTTAAAAGCGAAGGCTAAGACTACATTTTCTAACTGTTGCTCTAAACTAGTTTTTGGATATAAGTTTGAATTTTTCTGTCAGGTCGGTTACTTGTGTGTTTTTCAAGTTCACAATTACTTCAAAAAAGATTATCTTTAAATCATATACTTCCGGAAGTTTTTCTTTTGTTGGCTTTTTTTACAGGACTTAGCTGTAGTTTTCATTCTGCTCCATGTCGGTGCATGAAAAGTTTTTTGTGACTGCTTCATATGAAATGAATACCTAATTTGAATTAGTTGAATAAAATTACAAATGGCAAAACCACAAAATGTGTACTGTTACGAAAATCCCAAATGCAGTTAATGTTAACTAATTCATTTTCGTAAGTAATAAATACCCTAGTGCATATTCGCGGCGCGTCATGCAGGTGCCGGCCGACGAAAAAGATTAGCAGGAAAACAGACAGAGAAAAACCCAGGTGCACATGCGTGGCACGTCATACAGCTGCCGACCGAGGAAAACGATTAGCAGAAGAGCAGGTTAGCGAATTAAAAATGAAGCCATAAAGTTAGGTGATCGTAACATGCTTGTAAAAATGTATATAAGTAGATTATTTGCGGAAGACAGTTTAGTCGTAAGAGAACATTCAAGTAAAGAATAATAATAGTTGTGTTGAGCAGCAAAAAGTATCGTTAAAAACAAAATAAATAATAAATTGTAAATAATCCTACCTTTAGGAACATAATAAAACTTTGAAGTGCATTTTCTTTTCAATATCCACGATCCAGCGATACGGACCGTATCATAGAAAAGCGGAAATTTGTAACAATACATTCATATATTTTTGCTTCTAACATGTTACGTAAATTTATAAAGGCAACAGTTAGAGTTTTATATATTCGTGTTTTTCTGAACTGTGCTCTATCGAACAGAGAGATTATAATAAGAGATTAGTAAATGGCAATATTACTTGGCTAAGGTGGAGACATATTTTCTTGCTTTTAATGTTTCCATTTTTTCTTCTAACTTCTGTTTTAATTGTTTTTTGTTGTCGCTGTTTACGATGTTGAACATCCTAAGGAGATCACGAAAATTTTTAGGTATTACATGCATTGACCTTTTGTTTGGTGTTACGATTTTCGCGATTTCGGGCTTGGGGGTGTTCCTTGCTTCAATTCGATTTTTATATTCCCCAATTATTAATTTTCAGACTCCTGCAAAAGGTGCGGGGGTGTACGTGCTGACCAATGTTGGTATGTACTATGGTACGTAAAAAGATTGTGTACCCATAATGGAGTTATTGAAATTTTTTTTTGATTTCTCCATGGGCAGAAGAAACGCCTTTGTCTCTCTTAAAAAAACTTTTGTAGATGTTTTACTATAGAGAGGAAAGCGTTGTCTCTACAGGACCCGCAGGATCGGCATGTAGTGTGAAAACAGGACTTTAATTGTGGTGCACAAAAATCTGAGCTCACATTTGCGATTTTCAATATATTCCTTTGCTACCGTTCGTTGTGAACAGATTTGCGTTAGTACTCCGCGCCTTACTGACAATTAATAGTGCTTTTGTGGCGATTTCTAATAATGCAGTTGATTAATATATGAAAAAAGAATGCTCCTTCAAGCAAAAAAAAAACACGTAACAATTTGTCATTTTTGTACAACCTATTGCTTCTAGTGAACCAAGCCGTTGTTTTATATTTAACAACGCTATGTGTTCTGAAGGTAATGATATTTGGCAATGCATCGTTAATAAACGGAAAAGGGCGGCAATCATACAAGCAGACGATTGTCGCCTTGATTCTCTTCTTTTTTTTTCGGGAGAGAAGTGATTGTTGCCAGGAGGCTAATCATGTACCATTGTCTCCAGCTTTTCAATACTTCCTGTCAAATTTTCCATTACAATGTGCTAGTAACTGACAGAGGCCTAAAAAATGAGAGCAAGTTGATGTTTGGTTGTTCTGAAATGAAAAGAAAATGATGTAGAATTTGTCCTACGCCATAAAGCGGTAGATGAATTTTAATGTTGAAATAATCATAATCGATTTATAAGAAACTCACAAATCTAATTTCGCATACAATTTAATTTTCAAAATGGAAAATAATACGTATTCTAACCGCTGTTTATATACTTTTTTAGGGCTGCTTTTCTATAAACGCAACTTTAGCCTTTTGTTGGTTTTGCGTCATCGTTGGATAAACGTTGGTGCTCCAACATAGATTTAATGTATATTTATACACAGTAATCCCGCGGTAGATTGGTTCCGCGTTATAAGAAAACGCGTCATAGGGGTATTCCCGTATAACGCGTTTTTACGACCTCGTATAAAGCGTTACATATAAATGATTCATAACATTTAACTTTTCTCGCTGCAGTGGGTTTAAATAGAATATTAAAAAACAAACTATATTACGAACGAAATATGTACGTTTTATTAAAATCAAACTAAGAATATTTTTAATAAAAAACTTACACATATGTAAGTAAGAAACAGTTAATTTCACATAATTCCAAAAACAGTTTTATTACATGTTTATTCACTGTCGAAGCTATTTGAAATAAGTCACAACATAGAAATATAACGTCGGCAGCCCCCCGTGATATACGGGGGAAACACGTGTTATACGAGGGAGTTGCAATCGCGTAATATTAAAACGCGTTATAAGGGTACCGCGTTATAGGGAGATAACTGTATTTCTATTCTGAATTACAATTAAGCAATGACAGAATTATGTATCGGTTTATAACATTTTATAGTTCGTTTTTCATCGAAACTACATTAGCAGCGATTCATTCTGTTTCGTGTAGTTTCTCGAGTGTGCGAAGAGTTTAGGAAGAGCGCGTGTTGATCTAAAATAAATAAAGAAATAGAGATATATATTCAATTTCAAGTATTTTGTTCTGTTGGAAATCACGGGCGGCATAAAAACTGCATGCAATTCTTTCATACTTTCAGCAGGACTTATAGTAATATTCATATTATATGTAAAGTTAGAATACGTGTGACGTGTAGTTGAAGTTTTGTTTCAATGTTTGGTTCTCGCAGTGATCAGACGTGTTTTCTGTGTTCGGGTAATAATTGTTACTATCAATAGCAAGTAGTAAATTTCACAAATGGGCAAATATTTGCTTAATTTATAGAAAAAATTACTTAAAAGTTGCAATTTTGCGAAATGCGTAAACAATTTAAGTGTGAAGTAAATGATTGAAAGTTATTGTTGGTATCCTTCAAAGTTAAATATATATGTTTACGGGTTTGCTAACTGTAAATAAATTGGATAAATTAGAGTAAGTTAATTCTTTTTTTTTGCGCGAATAGAGTCGAATTTGATATATATGCGACTGTAGCTGTAAACTTATAAAACTGTTATTGGTGAATATTGTGCATTTTGAGCTTCAAAACTTTGACGGAAATTGCATAAATTGGGCAGTATCTTAAATTAAAATAATAATTGCTGATGTTCGTCAACTAATATTATTATAACATATTGTAGTGCATCTGTAACATCGGTAAGCGGCATAGTGTTTGAGACAACTCCGTTACCAGTAGTTAACTTGGAGTTTGGAGGCAGAAACACAAACCTTATACCGCACTTCGAGCTAACTGGCGGAATTACAGTTTTGCTTTCCCATCTTTTTGCCCTGTTGTCTTCTTTTTTTATTTTATCACATTTTTTTTTTTGTGTATAATATAAATTAATTAAAAAAAGCTTCGCCTGTTTACTAAATACAAAAGTGTGCTGTAATAGGTTATTTGAGTATATTTCACGATTATTCTTGAAAGGGTGATAAATATGGACCGAAAACTAAGAGTGGAAGGAAGCAATTCGATCAGAAAATATTGTTATCTGGTGAAGAGCCGTTGGCGACGAAACCTAACCAGAAGACCGGTGCACAAAAGGGGGGGTCCAATAAGTGCGGGCTGGGTCCAAACGACCAGCCTGCGGATGAGGCTTTGGTCAACGTAGTGTTAATACCAATAGGCACAAGGGGAATAGATTCAGCATTGTGGTTGCAGCGTCTGCCCCTACCAGGCAAGTGGATGTGTGAGAGAAGCATTCTGCAGTTGCCGAAACGCTGTCGTTAGCCGCGGATTCTTCTCGTGTTCAAAAGTGCGTAATAAGCCCTGCTGGCTTTTCGATTCAAGTGGTCAGGGAAGTTGCAGCACTGTGGAACAAGTATGAGGCAATATCCTCTGGATTGATTGCCAAAAATGCCTTAAGGGCAGCATTGAAGGGATTTAAAGTTGCGGGGGTCTTTCCCCTACGCTAATTATTTGGTTGATATGCCTGCAATTAAGTGGATGCGAATACCGGCCGTTGATGCTCCATCGGCTGTACGCCCCGGCGACGCGATACCGGTCGGTTTCCGCTGCTTGAACTTTGACCACATGGTTATGGAATGTGGGATCAAGGATATTGTTTGGAGACGTTGAGGTCAAAATGGGCATATATACGGGGTGTGTAAGAAGGCCGCGCGCTACATGAATTGCGCTTGCACCCATTGGACTTTCTGAGGGTTATTTTATGATGTTCAGTGCTTGCCCTATGTGTAATAAGAATTTTGCGCGACGAGCTGCTCATAATCTAAGTGGAGTTGCTCATAATGGAGTTGCAATATAACTGCAACCACAGTTATCATGCTATGTGCAACTTGGGTCATAGTATGCTTAGAAACACTAAAGAAAATTGCAATAGAGATTTTGCTTCCCGTAATCAGGCTGATCCTTTGGATCAGGTTTAATTTATTATTAGAGACAAATAGCTTTTAAACGAATACCGCGTATGTATATGCACCTATGTTTTAAGGACTGCAATGAAAAATATGTGCTAGGCATACATATCGACTTTAAGGGAGCGTTTGACTATTTTAGCTGGAACAGTATACTTGCCAGAGTGGGAGACGTAAATCGCATGAAAGCTCTGGGCAAGTTATTTCTCTCAGAGGCGAGTTCCTGCTGGACAACTGCGTCGTGTTCTCAGGTCTGACTGGGCCTAGGGAGACGTGCTGTTCGTGTCATATACCGGGGTCTCCTTGTTGCATGTGCAACTTATGGTGCCCCGGTGTGGTATCGGGCAGTCATGGCTGCCTGGGGACAGCGAAAAATTCTAAGCTGCCAGAGGGTGTGCCTTCTGGCTTGCTTACCTGTCTGCAATACAGTTTCTACTGACGCACTACAGACTTTAATGGGGGCTCCCCCTCTGGATCTTGAGGCTTTGTATGTCAATGCGGCTTACAGATTAAGGAGGGGGCTGTCCTTGCAACCAACGGACGGGCTTTATTTTGCGGGGGTGGAGAGAGAGAACTTGACTTACAAGGAGCTGATTAACACTTTGAGGGACCGAGTCTGTGTCTTATGGCAAGCTCACTGGGATAGCAGTAACAAGGGCAGAACCATCTATCAGTTTATTAGGGATGTCTCGTTTGTGGGAGACCACCCTAATTTTAGGTTTAAACTTCATTTGGGTTTCCTACTCACGGGACGTGGTTCGCTCAACCATGTCCTGCATCTCAGGGGCTTGTCTGTTGTTCGGTCGTGTTCTTGCGGTTGTCCGTCTGAAGATTGGAAGCATGTGCTCTGCGAATGTTCGCACTATTCAGACATAAGAGACTTAGTTACTATGGGAATTAGAACGAACGAGGACGACTTTATTTTTGACGAAGCTCTCTCAGAAGAAGTCTATGTGCGGAACTTAAACCATTTTGCACCTTTGAGAGACGCACTGCGGTGCGGCAACTGAGTCTCTGAGTGGATTCCCCACTCTTGCTTCTTCTTGCTTCTTTTAATTTTGTTTTAGTCTTCTTTTCTCAGACCTAACCAGTCTCACTTTTCCACACTTAGGCCACGAGTCCGAGAGGAATGAATCTAACTGGTATGCAGCCATATGCTGCCAAAAGTCTGACCTTAGACTTTTAAAACAATTAAGGTACCACGGCGGTCAGGTTGCCCAGAGAATCCCCTCTGCGAGGAATTGCTGTCTGCAGTTTTTGCTGCAGCAGAATCCTCGTAGTTGTGGGTTTTCTACCTGGCTGCTGGGAACGGCCCTTCGGGGAGTTTCGTGGTGGCTGTGGTTGCTTCCAAAATCGCCGGAACGTTAAATATTTGAGGTATTAGATAGGCCTCGCCCCCGTCAGAGGGAAGGGCATGCCATACACATGTCCTTGATCTGGAACTGCTTGGGAGCCTCCCTGCTCCCAGCGGGGCGTAAGTGACGCGTTCTCACTCCGTGTGCCATCGGGCACCGTAGGGTTAAGCCTCCACGGCAGGTACCTACGTAAACCCCCTGTCACATCTGTCGTTACGAACGGCATTGTGTGTAAAGATGAGATTGGAGTTTACCTAGACCATTTATTTGGCACACTACCATAGACCCGTAGAAATTATAGTACCAATACGAGTTGCGGCTGAAGTTGCCTGCTCAGTAGCGGATGTTTGAAGCGTCTTGATGCTTATTTCTATGTCAACAAGCATTTCAGTGAGTTTCTCAGTTAGGAGACCGTAAACGTTCTGCGGAAAATATGGATGTGTTTCTGACGTATTTAGATGCCTCCTGATGTCATTATCATACTTCCTGATTAATCCCCAAATATCTTCGATGTCCTTTCGCTTCTTTTGAAGATACTCAAGCGTCTTTTAATCTCGTGAAGCCTTGTTGTAGTTAATAATGGATTTTTGGAATGTTGTGACATTCCCGTCTTGTTGCTTTACCGAATCGTCCATCGAAGCCATGATCGCAAACGCGAAATGGGAATGTAAACCAAAATTGTCCGAATTGATCCGAAAATCACTTAAGAATGTTATTATTAGGAACTTGTGAAAATTGACTTTTCGTTATGCTGTTGTAGCAATGGCACATCAACCAATGCTGGCTACTAGGGATATAATTGATAGATATTCTGAAACTTTAACTAGAATGTCGTGTGCGGACCACAATAAGCTGAGCCCAAAACTTAGAAAAGCAAAAAGGGCCAACAAATTTCGTAATTTCCTGATTCTTGATTACAATAATTTTGGTGTTTACATACTATACTAACAAAAAAAAATGCAAAATAAGCAAATACAGGGTGTTATGAAATAATGATTTTGATAAATCAGACCAATGCAGCTAACGAAAGCGGAAGTATACAAAAAAGACTTTTGACTAAAAAATTCGAAATATTAACATAAAAGAGAGTGCTCCATTAACAAAATACGCTATATATATTGAACAACAAAGATTATATTAAATACACTAAAATATATGTTAAGAGGATCATAACAATTTCCATATCATTTTTAAAAGACAAAAAGTTGAATCCGAAACTTAGAAAATGCAATAATTCTCATGGCAACTAAAGCGATGATCGCGTCTCAATTGTTGGCGAGTACGATGCCACAATCACTTATAATGGTATTACGTAGTATCGTATACGAAAAACTCTCCACTCCTTGCTTGCTCATTTCTCAGAGCATTTTATTTTGAATTTGTGACGGAACAACGTCAACTATATTATGTTTTGCTGCCCAAAGTCATTTCTTTGGTACAAGTTCTTTGAATTGTATTATATCCAATGGGCACAATATAGTGTTAGTTATAAAAATTTTTATATTTGTATCGGCATAGATGTAATTAATTGCTTTTGCAACCGACTCGGGAGGCGTAAATATTAGTATCTACGCGCATCGTTAATTATTAGCCACTAATGTATATTTCGAAAAGAACGATGTTAGAAAAAAAGCAAATTTTTATTATTAACTGTTTTTCTTGCATTACATTGTGCATGCATTGTGCCATTGATTTTTATTGTATGATTTTTCATTTACGCTCTTTCCTTAATACCATCCAATCAGTGTCAGGGAACAAGAAGAGCAAGTTGGTTAGGTCGTAGCAATAGTAGGGCGTCAGACCTGGCATCTTTTGAAATACACACATAAATGTAGTGTCCGTAAAGCAGTATTCGTGAACTTGCGGGGTTAAGCGCAAAGGATTCTTTTCTAAAGAAATAATTTGTACCAATCTTTGTGAAGACGGTTTCGCACGAGCTGAAAGATGAAAACACCACGCTACAAATTACGTCAAGTAAACAAAATCGAGTTACAAAAGGATTATACATATATCTTTGATAAAGTTAAAACTCAATTCAGCCAAGTATTTAGTGCCTTTTTAGGGCAAGCTTTAAAAATTTCCAATTGAATCAGGTGTTGTAGGACGAGTAGGTAACTGAGAATACGGCACACCCTTAGTGCCAGCTTTGAAAGAAATTAAATGTTGGCTTATACGGTGAGTATAAAATCACCATCAATAAGCATTTAGTGAACTTCAAATATTCACTGCCATTCATTGATAAAACGTTTGCATCCTTAGCAGGCGGTACAATTTTTGATTAATTTGATCTATCTAACGCATACAATCAACTCAAATTAGATGACCAATCTCAATTGCTTTGCGCTTCGAAGACGAATATAAGCATGCTAAAAGTATTGTAGGTAAAAAATATGGTATTCAAACCGCGGCAGCCATATTTTAAAAAGCAGTGGCAAATTTCCTGCGCGATATTCCCCATGTTAGTGTGTATCAGGACGATATAACAATCGGCGGAAAAGATATGGGACAACATGTTACATCACTAAAACCATTTTACAAAAGCTGTCGAGCAGCGTTCTTAAACTAAATAAAAAAAAATGCTCTTTATTTTAATCTGAAAAATTTTACCATCATTAAGGGTAAAGGATTGAAACGTAACGAATACGCCTATTCCCAGAAAATATGTCAGAATTAAGTGCTTTTATTGGATTGATTAATTATTATCCTAAATTTGTGCAAAATTTTGTTCTGACGATGAGTCCAGTCTACAAATAATATACAAAATTTTTTTTTAATGTAAAAACCAGAGTAAAAAAAGAAAAAAATGAATTCAACTAACACGCGAAAAACCAGTACATACACACGAAAATCTAAAAAAAAAAATATTAAAACAAAACAGTCATTGAAAGAGTCAGTGACGTCATAACAAAACCACCACCGAATCTACGCTAATTGTATGATGTGCTTATATATGCACTAAAAAATAAAAGGCAAAAAATCATAAGTACTATAAAATCGGTAAGGGTTGCAGCTCGCGATATCTGTTAATCCTACATGTCTGGCAAACTACTCAAAAGATCTAAAACGGAGTTTAATATTTTTGGCGCCACTGTTCAATGCCGCTTTGTGAGAATCGGAGGCTGGGCAGACGAATGTACTTGCTTTTGCTGAGCTAGCTAATTTGAGATATGTGAGGTGGATTTACATTTTACTTCTCGCACACTCCTCAGACGTTTACACGTAAAAGAACGAAAAACGAATATATGGACGGACGAAACCTATTTCACCGAACGGACCATTCTCTGTCCGGCCCTACCTACTGGTCTCCTTCGACACATGACGTCTGTGGCAGACCCCGAAGTTGGATTCGAAATTTTCTTTTCACACACAAGTATATATGTTCTTATTTGATGATCACAACGATGCGAAATTTAATAAGAAACAAACAAAAACTCCTTTATTCTTTTTAGAAAATTCCACAAACTGAATTTACTGTTGACTACATTAAATAATTTATACTTTTCCCTACGACATTTTGTGCAATATTGAAGTGACAAGATGGCTGTTCTTCGACATCTTTTATTTTTATGGTAGATATATGCACACTTCACAACAAAGAAAAATTCAATCAGCCAAACAGTGTAACATTTCTGTCTTTTTCTTGATCAATCGATTAATTTCCACACAAAGGCCGCATTGACTTTTACGTACAACATTAAATGTTTTAAATTATTTTTACTAATTTCTTTTTTGTTTTTTTTCGTTCATTCCTGAACGATAAAAAAAGGAACCACAGAAAATCAAAACAAGGGCCACAGGTACCACAAATTTAGCAACCACCTTTTCTGCAATAATTACTTATTGCTATAGTTTGTTTCCAAATTACTTTCTAAATTGTGTGAGAATAAGTCACTTTGTTTTGCAGAAAATTCTAAAGCCACAAATCAACGTTCAAGAGAGAAACGAGTAAGCTTTTTGTCCGAATTTATTTAATTTTTTTATAAGCCAGTTTGTCAACTGATCGCGGCGTGATCGTATCGATTTATTCTTGTATGAAGAGTTATTGCATCGTTTTCAATTTCATATGGCTATATTTCTTTTTACGCGCTTGAAGCCTAATTATTTGTAAAGGCATAAAATTGTAAAGGGTGTAAGAATTACAATTATATTAAAATTATATTAACATTTTGTGTATTTTCATTTTGGTTCTTGCGTTCAGCATTTGTGCTCTTGTTAATAGATCTCTTTCGTGTTTTTTTTTCTTTCGGTGCTATTACAGCTTTTCTCTTGCTCCTTGTTTACCGTTGGTTGAGTAGTGTGAAATTTTCGTCTAAATTAAGAGATAATTTTTGTGATTTTGTTTTCTTTCTTTTTTAGAGAGACCAATAGTCTTTGCAAGTGGGTTTTGATTTCTCTTTTTCTTTTGCTCTCTTGTTACAGTGTCAACGTAACGGAGAAATTTTCTTAAATTTCTAGATAATTTTAGTGTTGTCTTCCTTTTGATTTTGCTCTTTTTTTTCCCCTCATAATCCATTTCTTTCTTTTTTGACGTGACATGGAGTGCTTATATATACCATGTCGCGCAAAAACAGGGCTGGAATCTGATAGATTCGTTTCGTGCTAGCTCTGCGAGCGCTTTGGTCATACAAAGTGTGCCGGTATTCTTGGCCGTGCTGCTGATGCAGTTGTTGACCCTTCTTCTCAGTGCTTCCAAAATGTCCTCAAAGAACATTAGCGTTCCACATATGGTTGACTCGGTCTGCAACAAAAAAGCTTCAAATAAACCAGGAAGCCCTACTGGTATAATATATGCTGAAGTTGCGAGAGTATCTACTTCAAGTGGTACTTCTCACTCAACTCAGGCGTCTACACCTAATACCAATGAAGAACAAAATAAATCATCCTCTGCCCCTGGCTGTTCGAATGTGCATGCTGATCACCAGACTGGGCAAGTCGCACAAGCAGCTTGTGTAAGGGCGATAACCCCATCAATATTCTCTCCACCTCTAAATTCCCCAGCCGTGAACCCTCTTGTTCCTAGTAATGATATTTGCTTGACGGCAGTTCCTCCTAGAAAAGAAATATTTGTGTCAAGACTGGCACCTGAAACATCAGTGGATAACATAAAAAACTATCGTGGCGGCGAAAGTCCCATTAGTCAACTTAAAGCGCGTTAGCATCTTCAAATTGGCTCCTTCGCCATCTAGAGCAAGATCTTCTTTTAAAATACTAGTTCCGACTGAAAACAGTTATATACTGTTAAATAAACCACTGTGGCCAGTAGGATCCTTGATTAAGGTATTTATTCCTAGAGATCGACCCCGTAATACCAAAGCTGTAGACCTGTCGCCTTCAAAAAACTAAATGTTTCTTCAGACCCATTATATCTCATTTATCAAAATGTTAGGGGCTTAAATTCAAAAATTCGGTCGACTTTTCAATATTCAGTAACCACTGAGTTTTACTGTTTGAGCTTCACTGAAACTTGGTTAAAACCTGATATACATTCGTCGGAACTATTCCATAATTCTTTCCATGTTTTCAGAAATGACCGATTGAATCGCATTGGTGGCGGTGTATTAATTGCCATATCTGCGTCAGTCCCGTCCTATTCAATTGAATTTCCCATGTCTCCTGACGTCGAATTTATATCCATTGGAGCGAGAATACCTAATAAACAGCTATTTATTACATGCTCCTACATTCACCTAAATTCGGATATCACCATATATACGAAGTTAGGAGATTTCAACTTGCCTCAAGTCACTTGGTGTAGCAGTGATAATTCTGCCTGTTTAATTCCTTCTTCAACATCTGATAAAGCTACAGTGTTCTTTAATGAATTACTTGACCATAATTTAGGTCCATATAACTGTACCTTTAATTGTAATCGTAGACAGCTTGATCTTCGCTTTGCCAATTTTCCTGAGATTAATGTAAATCGTTGTCCACCTTTTAGTTTACCTGAGGATCCTTATCATCCAGCATTGTGTATTTCCTTTCATCACAAGTATGACGGTTCGTTGAACTGCCTTAATAGTCCAAACCCAACCTTTTCCAGCAAATATTATGATTTTCATAAAACCAATATAGCATTGCTAAAATTTCATCTTTCATATATGAGACTTGACTTTTCAACCGGGAGTATAGAAAGCTTATTGTCATGATTCTACAATACATTAAATCTAGCTATTGCTGCATCTGTTCCGCTTAAGCAGTGCCGAGCTCGAAGTAGGAGTCCCCCGTGGTTTAATACGTCAATTAGGTATTTTAAGAATAGGAAAAACAAGCTGTTCAAGAAATTTTTAAATAGTGGCTCTTCTCTAGACTATTTCGCGTACTCAGCCGCAAGCCATAAATTTAACTCCCTCAACCACCATTATTATTGCAGATACCTTCAGTTCATTAAATCCTCTCTGTTTGCTAATCCTAAATACTTCTTTAAATTTGTTAATTCAAAAAGAAAAATTTCTGCACATCCCTCGTTTGTCTCTTTTAATGGCTCCGACTCCTCGGATGATTTTGAAATCTCAAATCTGTTTGCGGAGTACTTCCGACGAAACTTTTCGTCTACTAGTTTTGATTCATCAGCAAATTACCCTTATCCTATAACTAACTCGGTTTCAATACCCAATTTGGTTATTTCTGATGACGACGTTTGTAATGGGTTGACTTCTCTGAAATACAGTTGTGCGCCTGGAATTCCATCATGTGTACTTAAGCCTTGCGCTATTGAGCTTTGTGGTGTTATCACTAAGATTTTTAATTTGTCCCTGAATTTAGATGTTTTCCCTTTGCGTTAGAGGAGTAGTTAGCTTATTCCTATTCACAAAAGTGGGAGTAGACTATAGAGGCATTGCCAAGCTAAGTGTTCTACCTAAACTATTTGAGATTATTTTGACTCAGCATTTGGCCTTTTCCATCAAATCGTATACTTCTCCACTCCAACGTGGCTTCCGAAAAGGAAGTTCTACGGTCACTAATCTGTTACATACACCGATTTTAGCAAAGCGTTTGATTTGGTTAGCCACAAATTACTTATCTTTAAACTTCAAGCCGCTGGCTTCCCTTCCCATTTAGTGAAATGGATAAGCTCTTATTTGCATAATAGGTCATTCAGGGTCTTGTTTAACTTCACCACTTCATATGAATTCCACGTTTCGTCAGTGGTACCTCAAGGTAGCCACTTGGGACCCATTTTATTTAATCTATACATTAATGACTTGCCTTCGGCGATTAAATCTAGCCAGATCTTAATGTATGCTGATGAACTGTTTTCTTATTTTTCCTTAGAATCGCAATCACATCAGCTTCAAACTGACCTAAATAAATTGGTGGCATGGTGCTCTTCAAATTATATGACACTAAACCTAAATAAATGTAAGAAGCTTTCTTTCTCTAGAAGGAAGTCATTCATAACCCATTATTTTATAGATTCGCACAAGTTGGAGGACGTTGAGTCGTTCACAGACCTAGGCGTCCTCTTTGACCGTAGGTTACGTTTCAATTTGCACGTTGAGTTCTCGATAAGCATAGCTAGGTCCGCTCTTGGTTTCATCAAGACGTTGTCCAAAGAGCTAGATGATCCGTATATTACCAAAAGGCTGTATACGTGTTTGATTAGACCTATACTTGAGTATGCTTCTATTGTGTGATCTCCTTCATATAGGTGCTATGTAGATTCAATTGAATCTATTCAAAAGCAATTCCTGTTGTTTGCTCTTAGGAATTTGGGTTGGGATCCGTCTGCTTCTCTTCCCCCTATGAAAATAGGTTGCTTCTTTTGTCCTTACCGTCTCTTGAAAAACGTAGATTTGTTCTTGACGTTTGTTTCGCAATCAAAGTAATAACTACGTTATTGACTTGCCGTCATTACTTGGAGAAATAAGTTTTAACGTTCGTAACCGCTTCTCTAGGCACTTTACTTTGGTTAAGGTCAGTCATTGTAAATATAATTAAGAGCTGTTTAATCCGCTCAGAGTTGTTTGCAAGAACCTAAATGACGTCTATCACCTTTTTTCATTATCGGACACTTTAAAGTCCATTAAAGCAACATTGCTTAATACACGAGATTTGCCAATGTCGTACTTAAACTAGCTCTTAACCCTAAAAGGTCACTATGATTCAAAAATTAATTGTTGTTAACTATTATCGGTTGCCAAGCTTATGCATAGCTTATGGCTTAGGGGTTCATTTGCAATTTGGTCCTGCACCGGTTGTGGGTGTGGCTCTGTGCTAATTGTGTACATGCTTTTTTTCTTTTGTTCCTTTTTTTTCTTCTCATTTGTTCTATTGTACCTATAATAAGTTTTAATAATAATTATTTTAAGTTTTACTTTAAGAGTCATTTGAACTCGACTCCCGTTTGTTTTTAGTTGAGTTCCTGTATAAGTAGAATAAATAATTAAATAAATAAATAAAAATATGTTTGTTTTTACAAATTAAGCGAAAATGGGTCGACATTATTTTTTTCTTGAAATCCGAGGCTCGGAAATCTTACTTTCTTCCTTTTCCACACTCTGCTTTCTTTTTCTTTTTTTCATTGCTGTGTATTTCACGCATGACGAAAAGAAGCGAATTTTAACAGAAGTAAAAAGAGAAAAAAGGGTTTCCAGTTTCTAGCATGAAAGGAAAGAGTCACGAAAAATTGCAATAGATTAAAAAAATTTTTGTGGAATAAAAATTCGTTGTTAAATCGTTTAAATAAATAAGTTAAATTTAAAAATTACTAGTTGAAGAATAAAAAAAGGAAGAAAAAAGATAAGAAAAGTTTAAACAAAACCAACACGAAAGAAAAGAAAATATTAATTCTTCAAAAGGTTATCTTAAAACATTATTGGTATAGAATATTAGGTATACTTAGAAGTCAAGGACATTTTTCTGCATAACTGGAGGGATTTTAAGTATGTCCTAATTTCAAAATAAAATGCTTAAATTAATTAAGAACGTTTAATATTTGGTTTTGCGCTGACGTTTTGTTAAATATTACTTTTAGCAAAATCATATATGAATATTAATTGATTTGTGATCATCAGTCGAATACATCAGAAAGAATTTTTATTGTGGTCAGCTGTATTCAACAATTAAATAAAATCCGGAACACAGACAACTTATTAGACCAGAAAGAATACACACTACGGTAGCCTCATTAACGGGTTTTTATTGTAGCCATTACTGAAGGATGGGGTTATTTTATTTTTTTTTTTCAAAATGTGTGTAACACCCAAAAGGAAGTTTCAGAGACCGTATAAAATATATATAGTCCCGATCAATAGGAAATTCTGAATTTATTAAGCCGTGTCTGTCCGTCCGTGTGTCCGTGTGATGTTTGTTGTTGGTACTCTCCCGGTCGCAAAAATGAAGATATCGGCTTCAAATTTGGTAGAAACATTGGAAGTTTTTGCATGCAGGTTGGTATTGAAAATGTGCTAAATTTATCTGAGCAGAAGCAGAGAGAAGAGCATAAACTGAACCCAACTCCATTTTTCTTAACAAAATTTTGTGGTTTTTTCCGCGTTACTCAGAAATTATAAAAGTTCGAAAGCTGAAATTTTACACGCTTATTTTACGAACAACTCCACTCTTTACATCCAAAAATGGAAAAAAATAGGGAATTTCCACTAAAACTTACAAGTGATTAAATTTTATTTTTTTAGTTTTTTGAGGTTTTATGCTTATGTACCATAAGGCAAACTAGACAAAATGTTTAAAACTATTTTGTACATTGCTCAACTGCAGATATATTCTCTGCTTAAGGATGGGTTAATTCTAAAATGAATATGGTAAACACTGCGGTTAATTTTTTTCTAATAACACCAGCGAGTTGGATGTCCACGAAAAGAATTTGGAGCATAGAATGCGAAAAGCGTAGTGGTGAGTATGTGGGACTCGGCCCTCGCGGAATATAACTTGTTTTTTATTTTGTATGTAGCGATATGCGACGGCTACAACAAAATTTTACAATTTTTACAAGCTTAGCTACGATTAAAGATACCTATCTTTGTATATATGCTATCTAAAGTGTAAACATACACATTTTTTTTGATATAATCTGTTTATTAATGAAATTGCAATGAATTTTTGCTTTGTTTATTTTGTACGGAGCAACGTAACGTGTAATGCTTTTGTGACCCTATCTGCTCGGCTTCGGTCCGCCAAGTCTATCTGCTTCTTGAATTGCCAATTCGATCGGCATGAAGCAGTCCCTACATAATGTCAATCTGAGGCGGGTTGAACGCCTGTTAACATCTAGCGAATTAAACGCTTTGAATTGCTTTGTGATAACAATTAACTTTATTGAATTTCTTGTACTGTATTTATACTTGAATTTACAGGTGTCTTAAAGCTATCGTAAGCACTAATTAATTAATTAGTGCGTCTGGCATCGTATTGCATTTCGTAATGCAATACCCAGCCAGTTGAAGTGCGACTAAATTTTGTTTTTCTTTTTTTGCTACAGAATTATGCAAATTCAGCATAATTCTGTCGCACTTCAAAGTGGATGCATATAACGATATGCGATCACACTACAAAATATTGATGAAAAAGTTTATATCTCTTTCTAAATTCACCTATATATTGTTGGTAGTACCGTATTAAAGATTTTGTTAAACAAATAATAAAACAAAGAGAATTGAAATAGATATATAAAAAAATGTCTTTTCACTAAATTTTGTTTTATGGGAAAAAAGTGGGATTACCGGTCCCAAGTTTGGAGTCTCGCATAGGCATCATAGGCCAAGTAAAAAGTAGAAAAAGGTCCAAGGTTTAGGGTAGGCCCGTTCGGTAAGCTACGTTTTCTTCGTCCAAATGTTCGTTTAAGAGTAGGCACGTGCTATTCTTTCAAGTGTAAACGTCTGAGGAGTGTTCGAGAGACAAAATATGAAACTCCGCCACGTCTCCTGAACTAGCTAGCTCAGCAAACGCATGTACGTCCGTCTACTCAGCTTCTGATCCTAAATAAGTGGCAATATTCAATTGCCCTAAACAAATTATTGAAGTGCGTTTCCAAAAATGAGTTTGATCAGACAGCGCGAAAATTTATAAGTTCCATATCATTTGCGCGAAAGTAAGTTTGCCACAGAATAGGTTAGTTCACCGGATTTACAATTAATTCACCATCACATTATTTATTAAATATAATGATCCCAATATACCGCTGTGTGAATTAACTTAATTATCGCCAAAATTTACCTATCGCTGAATAGATTTAACAAATGTTGAAAATTTACTTACGTTGAGAAAGAAATCATCATAATTTTAACGTCTAGAATAGCGACGATAAAGTGCTTAATTGAAAAGATCGCAATTGATTTACCGTCATTTTACTTGTATTGAGTGAACATTACTTTACCGCCGCTTTATTGTCTGCATGTGAATTCATTACCGTTTATTATCGAAGTACCGTTGCGTTGATTACCCGTGAATAAAATTATTACCAATTATTACCGCTGTATTGTAAGGAAATTTTTTTGACCATTGACTATTAATTTTACATGATGTTGTCACACGTTTCAAAAAAAAACTAAAAAACGCAAAAAACCCTAGAAAACAAAGAATAATAACATAGATACGTACCGACATTATATTACCGGATAAATTTGCTGAATAGCGCCTAATTCATCGCTAATTTGTCACCGCATGTATCCTTAAATTTACGGGACCAGTTCGGCCCGCTTGCTGTAGTGTTTACTAAAATACACCTATCGGCAGATTGACGCGTATATGGATTCTAAGTTGACATTACCCATCTTTTGTGTTTTATGCATTCTTTTATCCAGACAATTTAAATACGACGGGTTTCCATTCGTGAGACATCATATTATAATATAATTTTAATTATAGGATTTAACCCCATTTTGCCGCTATATGCGTCTATTTCGACATCTTAGTAATTCTGTTAACATGACAACTGTCCGTGTTTGGGGTCTCACGAACTGGTTAATACAACGATCTATAAACCGGGGCAGGGTGCCATTGGGGCCGCATTATTGCATACAGCTGCTGAATACAATAGATCATCCATAAACGCTGTTCGCTAACGAAGATTAAATTATATACCAGGAGCCCCTACAGGGTATCGAGAGAGTTGAAGACTTGTACGAGCTATACGGAATCAGTCGAAATATTTTACCTAACGTAGCGGTCATCATGTTCTAGGAAAAAGCATTCACCTGGTTTAGGAATAATAAACGCCGATGGACCGATTGGGAAGTTTTTAAGGAAGATTTTCTACGCTTCTCCTTACCGAGTCGATACGTCCATAACCTTACGGCCGAAAATCGAAAGAACACACAGAAGTTCCATGAAATATTGAAAGACTTTGTATTGTCACTTTGAGCTATAATAAGGCATATAGGTTACACTGAAAAACAAAATTAAAAGGGATCTACAGTAATGTCTGGCCGGAATTCCTTTGGTATATCCGCAGAAGGCACTTCCGAAATCTTGACGAGCTATTCGAATTGGCTGATGACCTCGAGAGAATCCCGATAAGGAACGCGCCTCGTGTAGCCGTAATGCGACAATTTCAAAAGCAAATACGCGAAGGCGAACAACATAGAATGCTAGTGCTGACTGCCGACAGCAAGAGAAAAAGTCTTCCTGATGCGCCTACCTCATTCTGTCCAAATTATATCCACCAGAGAATCACGACAAAAGATCGCTCTCATCGTCCAGGGCGGGAGTCGTTTAACCCAGCCAACCATGTACAATATAGGGTGAGTAGACAGCAAAGGCAAGAGCATATTCAAAAAGCGAGCAACTGTGAGGCTGAAGAACGAAAATCCTCAGCCGCAATATCAATCTTTCCGCAAACAAAAGCGGATTAAATGGGTCTTTATTTGAAACAAAAACAAATTAGCAGCCACATTAGTTATTGCGGATTACACACTAACTAAAACGACCTAAACAGGGCCCACTAATACGATTGGCTGTTTAATAAACAACGTACTAAAGAAATAATTTTACAAACCATTATGTTATCACCGTTGAAACGAATGAGGCGCTGTATCAATTATTCCACAAACTTTTAGATAATGACCAATGAAAGCAGAAGCCGACATATGTAGTTCACGTAAAATAATTATGTTTTTTTTTCCAATCGTTTTTTTTTATGGTAAGCACCTTGTTATTTTCTTGGAAGTATCAAAGAAACGCTGTATACGCTAGAAGTAATGGAATAGGAATATCACATCCGAAATAAATTAGCTGACTTACTTCGAAGGTGGTCAGTTAAACGACAAGGCACACATTCTCTTTTTTCTGCATCGAACCGCCGACAACGTAATACACCAGCGAGAGTAGAAATACCCGCCATCGTCCTTTGGACTACGCACTATAGGTGTCGAGTTACGGATATTTCCATAGAAGACTATCCCGTCTGCCTGATGATCATCGACGATAGGTTATTAAAGTTTTAAGTTATTCATCATGTTATTAATGATTAGCCATTAGGTTTTTGATGGTAAACTTCCCTCTTTTATTCGATCTATATTCTCTTATTAGTATCACTAAGGCAAGCAATAAAACAAAACTTAATTATAACGTTTAAGAGGCAATAGGATTCTTTATTCAAGCGTGAAATATATGTGTCAAAGTTAAAAAAAAACATAATTATCAAAACAGAAACAAATAATTTTTTCGAATAGAAAAATAGGAATCGTCCTAAGTTATGGCGATCTTTACAATGATGGTGATGTTGCTGTTGTGGTGGCTGATAACGATGATCAGGTTAATAGAGCTGCGATTAATATTTCTTTTGTTCCTTTAATTTAATTCGTACTATCAGCTATTAAAATTTTTTCTTTACAATTTTTAATTTTTTTTAATTCAGATTCACGCCTAACTGATGAACTGAAATGATGAAATGATGAACTTTGCTCCATGTAGCTTCTAACTGAATGTTGCCTTAACAATCCTTCTTTTCTTAAACAACTGAATGAGATGCGCGATGCCATGCAATGATAATGTTTTCGCAAAACTAAAGACATATTTTAATGCCAGTGCTCTTCCGAAGTCATTTGTTTACTCAAGCCAAGTAGTAATCGAAGATGTAATGAAGGAAGTACGTAATCGACTTGAAAGTTCTATGCAACGGATTTACTGTTGCACTTTCTCTTTACACTATTCGTAATTTTTAAATCCTAACTAACCATGGTATTTTTCATAATATTAAAGGACAGTTTATCAGATTTTGTTATTGTTAAAATTACAACTATTGCATAAAATCGCCAAAAAGCCGCGCATAATCAAAAAACGCATCATGTATTCTTCAGTTTTAATTTCCACTCAAGTACGTATATTGTTGTTATTTATGCATTTGTTTTTCTGCTTAAGGTATAAATGCTTTTACTATATTAGGTAGCCTGAGAATTTGTTGAGGTTTTTCACTGTAAAATTAAATAATAATTTTTAAAAACTTTATTACGTTATACATTTGACGTTTTGTTCAATAATAAATTGCCACTTTTCAAGCAACTTCATTAATGTCTCGTCATAAAATTTCTAATCTTTTGCAGAAAAAAATATTTTTTATGTATGAATTTTCATCTCCGTCTGCGTTGAAAATTTTACCAGCTAAAGAAAGTGTTGGTGCATTGTCAGAACTATATGGTAGATATGGTAATACATCCCAGACAAATTATAATAATTTTTGGCAGGTTAAGAAAGAGGTATGAGGACTTGCGTTGTCGTTCGTTTGACCTATTCTGGATGTTTTTGCTGCAAGGCTTAATTTAATTAAATTTAGTTAGTTGTGCACAGTATACTTCAGAATTAATTGCTTTTTTACGCGGCAGAAGCTAATTATACCAAAATCCTTTACAATCCAATCATATTGGTAACTAAATTTTCTTTTCGTGTGGTTTGAGTTGGCTCACCATGTTTTGAACATGATTTATTTCCTTGCCCATTTTTGTATAAGATCCATTTTCCATCATCAGTTACAATTCTCTTCAGAAATGGTTCGTTTTGGTTTCGTTTTAACAGCATATCGCAGATATTAATGCGTTATGGTAAATGAACTTCTTTCAAATCATAGGGAATCCAAATATCTACCCTTTTTGCAAATCACAATCATTTTTTGTGATCACTTACAGTTGTTTTAGATGAATTAAGTTTTCCTGCAATCTCATGAATCGTCATGTGTCGACCAGCTTCAATCACAACATTTAGACATTTAGTCATCAATACTATTTGATCTGCCGGAGCGCAATAAAACGTTCACTGCAAACTTTCCAGAACGAAATTTCGCAAACCAATTCTGGAAAGTGCTGAACAATTAGCTCCACACACAGCACATATTTCTTTATGTGCTTCTGCAGGTTTTTTTTTCCTTTTTTGCAATAAAAAATAAATTATGTTATATATATTCACTTTGATCTTTCATTCTAAAAATTACGTCTCACTAGTATAACACAATCGATGGTTTTTAAAGATTTTAGAAAATAAACGTAAGCCTGCTGTGCATAACTATACACCCTTTTAGCCCTAATTATCTGTATAGTTACCTGAAAAAAGTTAATTTTATTTAAATCGAAATAATATTTCGGGACTACGTAGTGTTATTTATGTCTTTTACGCATAGGTGTTTTCAAATTTTTTTCCGTTTACACCTTATGTATATCATTACTTCGTTCGGTTAAGTTGCTACAACGGCTATTCCAGCAATCCAGCAATCGCAAGACCAAAACAAAAGCTTTTGCGATAAAATTGCGACTGGCAATTCACATTATAATAGTCAGATTAATAGAGGGAGAGCATAATATGTGTGATCAATAACCTTAGGGTAAAAAGAATTTTATATCAATCATACATTCACAAAAGCTAACGTCGCTAAAAGGAAAACAAACTGCTTTTGTAAAGCAAGCTTTTCCAAAACCAAATCAAAAGTGAATAGCGGTTGCAACAGTAAGGGGAGGAGACATGATACCCAAAAGCAGTAGCATAAAAGAGACGTACATAATGCAAAATAGGAAAAGGAGAATGTAGATTTTTTTCTCATAAACACGGATAACCACGTAGAAAACCGATCAGCGTGTAGTATTACATCGATGAAAGTAGTAATAAAACAACAGGAAATATGCAAATTCTTGGTCACATAGCATGATAATAGGCATATGTTACAATATTTGTCTTCAAATTGTAACTTATCTTCTTGGTTTTCCCGTGGTAAACATTTAGATTTTATTTTATTGGCTTAATATCTTGTAGTGTGATCGAATATCGTTATATGCATCCACTTTGAAGTGTGACAGAATTATGCGAATTCAGCATAATTCTTTTGCTAAAAGAAGAATAAAAAATTATGTCACACTTCACTTGGCTGATGCTAGGCGTCCCAATTAAAACATTTATTATTTTGTTTATGTTATCATAATTTAATGTAATAATTTGTGTATAAATAGTCCGATAACAATTAAATAAAGTCAATTAGCTAAATGCAATTCAAACAAGCGTATCAATCCGCTAATACAATAAAAGGCGTTCCAGCCTAATATCATAGACGGGGACTGCTTCATGCCGAACTTGATTGGTATTTTTAAGAGGCAGATAGACTTGGCGTTCTGAAGCCGAGCAGTCAGGGTAAAACACCAACGAAAATCTGGTCACTCTTTGGAAGTATTCATGGGGAATCTTCAAAATAAAATAAAATAATAAACTAAATAATGAACAACTTTACAATCTAAACGATCTTCCTGTGGTTATTCAGTGTACCATAAATTTTTATATATGCAGATATTGTTAACCTTTTTATTTCCCCAGTTTTTTAACTCCCTAACTGCACCAGCTGAGATAAATTGCATGGTATTTACTTGCAAAATAATCTTTACTTTCTCAAAATTCTATAAGCGCAAAGATTTTATTTCCCTTCCTCCATTTTCAGATCCAGGCATCTTTTTCATAGTAAACCTCGCTTCAGTCCATCTTCAAAATTTATAGCTAATAAAAAGAGAAGTCTGGTAGGCTTTATTAAGCTGTAATGAATTTAGTATTTTTGAAACCTATTGCTTTTGTTGTTCTACCAATGCCTGCCTCGTCAAAAGCAAAGGCTAGGGAATCACAAAGTCAATTGCAGGTATCCCAGTAAAATAATGAAATAATTAGAAGAAAATTGAAAGCAGTATTCTTGTGTTCAATGCTTGAATGAATAACTTATTAATTAAAATAAAGCTTGTGTACATAACTCGCAAAGCTAAGGGAGTAGCAAAAAAAATAAAAAGTAACCATTGGAAAGGTAGCGTAGTTTAGTGCTTAGCAAATTTTACTCATTTTTATTGCGATCTAAATAATGCAACTTGCGAAATTATGCAAATAAGTATGTTTACAAATGATATCGGTTTTTCTTTGGAAAAAGTTATGTATAGTAGAGACTGATTTTCGAAGGAATCCACCGACCATCATATCACGTAAGATTATTTTGTATGCCTAGCCATACCTATTTTCAATTATACTTCAATAGCTTGCTACTTCAGTTATTTTTGACTCAATTGAGTTTGTTTAGAAGCATCTCTCTCTGTTTGCGTTACGCAATTTTAGTTGCCATTCTAAAAATATAGGCACAGACTAGGTGATAAAGCCTCCCTGGGAAAATCTGACTGAACCATAATAGATATCACTTATGCCTCCAGCTCGTTTGCACGCTGCTCTGATTGGCACCTGAGTGAAATATGTATCATCGTGCTGTATTCATTGTATTGAAAGAAGTGGGCAGTCGCCCAGCAAAAAATCTTGGCCGAAGGCACCCCGGTTGGCAGGAGATAAACATGTTGGATGTAGAACTTTTTAAGGAAATGATAAAGGAAAGAGTCAATCTTCCTGTAGACATGGAAAAATAGGCCAAAAACTTGGTGACGCATGCGACTCTAGCTTACGACGTGTCTTTGGCCCGAAGAACTAACTACGCAAACTGGAAGCCCGTCTATTAGAGAAGCGTAGTCATTGCAACGTAAGCAACGATAGGTCTAGCAACAAGGCAATGCAATTTCCACACGCCCAACTTTGATAGGCATACACAGGATTAGCAAAACTCGCGCAAGTCTGCAAAGTCTGCGGTAGAGACAGTGCTCTCATGTGATGACTCGGAGTCAAACATATAGGGGGATCAAACAGAGTTTACCATATTTTCCAGACTTTTTGAGAATAGTACTAGAAAATTTGTGTTCCAACTATAATATCTCTGACAGTGATGTTGGATATAAAGAGCCGTTTAATTCATCAAGCTGGGCACATACCTTGCGGGCCTTCGAAAATATGGGAGTCCCTCCATATCTAATGACTTATACAATGCGGTACATATCTTTGATGAATTCTTGCGTCTTTGTGTTTACGAAACAATTCTTTATTCAGGAATCTTATTTACAAATCTTTACTATGTTGCGGAACATACCCTTTCGGTGTCCTTGGTCCTTTATTGAATTATCACTTATTTATTCAATTAATCAATCACTTCATCACATTTATTAAAGAGAGGCGTTTTGCTCTGTTATAGGTTTGGTGATTTTCGCCTTGCGGACACCCTAACTACAAGAAAACGAATCTACTACCACAGGCACGTCAAACGCTTGTGTTGAATGATGTTAGCACTCTCATAATCAACTCCGCGTTTATCATTGCTTCTTGAAGATAGAAAGCCAATGCTCACTTTGCGTTGCCAATCCGTAACACTCTGATTCGAATTCAAATTCATAGCTCGAATCAAAATCACTCCGTCAGGTTGTTCGAACAGGTGGCATATTCTCATAATTGCTGGTGGTTCTACATCAATTCTAGATTACCTTAAATTGCGCTAAGATACGAGCAATACGCGTAAAACTACGTGTAGAAGTAAAGTGAAATTGTGGAAAAGGAGTCACAAATAGCTTTAAAATATGGCTCATACACAAAAAAATTTCTGTAGCCCCGAAGAATTTGTTCTAAACCAAAGCTGCTACGCACAAGGAGAGGATAGGCGGCCAAACTAGCACAGTGACGACGCATTCAATAAAGCCTGGAAGGCACACGCAGAAGTCACCGGTATAATGACAAACGTCGGACGATCAGACCAAAATAAATTGTTACTTTTAGGCAAAGCTATACTGCCAGTCATAATTAGTTGTTTTGCCTTTGCTACAACTACAATCGAGTGTCTTGTGAAAACTGTGGCAAATGAGTAAGTAAATAAATTGCTTATTTGCTGAAAAATTAAGCTTTAGTTTAAACTTGTTCGATCTACACAAGTAATTCGTGCAGAGTAAATTTTTTAAAAGTAATTTTTAACCGCTTCCAAAGTTAAACTGTGGAAGTAGAGCTTCGCATAAACAATTTAAGTGTAAAATAAATTATTTAAAGTGATTTTCAGACCTTTTAGAAGGTAAATTGTTGAAAAACAGTTTAGAATTATTTGAACGTAGCGGTACTGCTGCCGCGATCAGCCAAATGAATCTAACGCAAATATGGCATCCGCAGACAAGTCGGGCAGTATGGGTGAATTTGAGCGTAACTCAAATAAGTGTAGGGCAGTTTCGTGTTCTTCGAGTCTTGGAGGAGGCTTCTAAAAGAGCTAGGAATAATGAAGGAAAAGAAGGAAAGAATATGAATGATAATTCCGTCCGGGACAGGGTTGTTTTTAAACCACTCCGTACTAACCTGCCAAAGATCTCAGCCGCTTTTTTTGTTGCTGCACTTAAGAATAGTGCCTCCAGCTGCTCTTGCTTCCATTGTAGTTGCAACTTCTACTGCTGCGCGTAAGCCGGAGCGACGATCGCTGCTAAATGGTGCTTTCGCGTAGGTGAAGCGGCAACTGACCAACTGCACGAGCGTCTCCTCAACACCAAACGCCTATTGGTAATTGTTCGGGAATGGAATTCGGGACATCAAGTTCATTCACTCAGGAAGTGTTGTTCTCTACACGCAATCTACAGCTAAAAGGGGGAATATCATGGCCAACGCGAAATTTGCAAAAGTCGGGTTGAAGTGGCTGCTCGAAATAAGTTAGACCCGACGATAAGTGTTCTGTTTGTTCATCCGAACATAAGTCGGGCAGATTTTATAAAGCCACTGTACGAATCTGTCGGGTGCCGTGAGTAGTTCGACAGGAATATACGCATGGTCTCCAAGCCATGGACTAAGACTGGTATAGATGTAACCGTGGTCTTAGAGGAGTGCAACAAGGCCATGGAGATCCTCTTGAACTCTGGCAGCATGAACACCAATGACATGTCTTTTACAGAATGTGTTTTCGATGAGATACTTTGTTGTGAACTTTCGACCGCACGGTTAAGCGCCGCAGGGTGAAAAATAGAGTCTGTAGGCACTGTGGCCAACTAGGCCACAGACAGGGTGTATGTACATCGTGATATTTGATGATGTCTATATAGATGGTTACTTTAGGTATATGGATTGCGTGTTACCGTTTGTCAATTGCGCCCCATTGACCCTAGGACTGAATATTAACGCTTGCTTACCCCTTTGGTTTAGCAAGGTAAGGAAACGAACTTCTGACTTACGCAATCAAGAGGTGAAATCTTATCTGAATGCTGCTTAAACTGAAGCATCCAAGTGCTAGATGAACCGAGTGCATGGTTCACTTTTTATGGTCTGCTTGGGACGAAGACATTGACGTTACTATTGTGAGTAGGGCAGCTATAAATGTCTGAGTTCTTATGGGAAGTTAAAGGTGGATAGGGCGTTAGTGAACACATCGTAATTAAATTGTTAGCTAACTATGCCCGGTGTAAGCCCACGCAGCGGAACGTTTAACGTTGGCGTCAAAGACTTCCTTCTTGAGAAATGCCGTAAGATAAATTGGAAGGGGGTTAAGTGGCAGACACAAGGTCTGTCGGATAAACGAAATGCAATCCGCGGACTTATGAAACAATTCCAATTTGCGAGATGGTCTAGTGAATAAAATTTAATTCAGTTTAGAGCTGAATTCACGCAGTGCTTGAACGAATACAAGCAACTGCTTGTCAAGACGAATGAGGACGAATGCAGAGCTTTTGTTTCTAACAACCATGATTATCTCTATGATCAGGTACGTTACTCGTGCATGTAACGTTGTACTAACCACTTGAAGGTAGTGCTGCAAATCGTGGTGGGTTCATTATTTCGTCGAAAGGCTGAAGTTTGAATTTCGTCTCCTTTCTTGAAAGAACCGGAATTGGGGTATGTTGTGTCTAAAATTAGGTCCAAAATATCGCCAAGTATAAATGAAATAACAGAAGCGATGACTAAAGCGATCTGAATGGTTATTTCGGAAAATCTTTGCACGACCTATAGTCAATCTCTCGGAAGGTCATTTTCCGTGTCAATGAAAAGTGGCCAGGTCGTAGAACACGGGTAAGGTGACGAGCGATCCTTTATCTTATCGGATCATCAGACTTCTCCGAGTCCTTGGCAAACTGTTGGAGAGAGTAATAGTTGAAAGGCTTTTGGAGAACCTTATTTCAATTCTCTCTGGTAACCAATTTGGCTGCCGTAAGGGACTTTATGCTGATGATGTTTGGATACATGGGCAAGCATGTGTCTGTGCATGTCACAGACAATATGTGCTAGGCAGATACGTTGACTTTAAGGGTATTTTCGATAACGTTAGGGACAAAGTACTTGTCAGACTGAAGGTAAGTGACTCCTTGATAATTAAACACTGGTAAACTAGTTACTTCTCTTAGAGGGGCGCCTGTGTTGTCGGTAGAAACAACAGCGTTTATAGGCATGTGATAACAAATTATCTACAAGGATCTATCTGCGGTCCATGTATTTGGAATATGTGGATTAATCCCTTTTAAAACAGCTAGAAGGCATGCGTGGAAAGGAAGGTAATATACTTAACTTCTCAGGATATGCAGATAACCTGCTTATCTCATAGAATAATCAAATTGCGCAATGAGCGCACGACGATTGTGCTTACGGAATGCGACAATAACGTCGATGTGAGTGGATTATTGGCCAAAACTGCAACGATGATACTTAAGGCTAGCATTAGATACCAAGCTGATGTCGAGTACCTAGCAATTAAAATTAATGATAAAGGACAGTTTACTTTTAATTTTGCAAAAATTGAGAGGAAACCTTAGATGTGATAGGAAAGGTCAGTCGTGTCCTACATTGTGAATGGGGTTTAATAAATCGTGCTGTCCAGATTCTATATACTATCCTATTTGCTGCCTATGTAACTTAGCAACAGTGAGTTATCGGAATGTCATGACTGTTGTTGGGCAATCAATAGTTTTGCGCTGTCAGCGCACAATATTGCTGGCGTGTCCGCCTGTTTCCAAAACAGTTTCACCAGATGTTCTGCAGATTTTTATGGATGCATCTTTTCTTGCCTTAGTTGTGCTGCGTATTTGCAATGCCTTTAAGATAAGGATGGATGCGTTCACATCTCGGGTCTGCACTTAAGGGCCACGGATCTCTGAACACATATTTGCAGAAGGGAGGCCATCCGGTTACTAGTACTTGCTTGGGTGGCCATCTACCATCTGAACATTCTGATTCCAAAAATTTAGAGGCGAGCGAATGATAAACTTGATTTTAGTCTTACCCTCTCTACTATGACGTATGCGTTAAAAACATTTGCTTCATATGTGTTCCTTAAACTGCATACGTTGAGTGCTTTTAGTCCAAATGTCGGCAGGTAGTTTCTAGTCTGTATTATTTTTTCGTACGGTGAGGGAGTGAGCTACACGAGGCTCGTAAGTCTTGCCATACGCTTCTCCTCTTTCTGATATAGTAGTATGGTGGAACGGTTCCATGTTTCTCTGCATCGCTATTTTTGTTTGAACTCAGATGGAGCTCCACTTACTTTTTCTTTGTAGGATGTCATTTCTCTTAATAAACGAAAGTGTTCGGCACAGGCTTCCTCCACCCAGTACGAATAGAATGTCCGTGTGTTGCATTGATGGGGTACAGGTTTCTGCAGTTTTATCTGCAGATTCTATCTTCCGCCAGTTTCAGATTATGTGAAACTTGACACAGAGTCTGATCCCAGGGTTTTCTTATGCTTCTTTCAGTATTTTTCTTTCTCCTTTATTTCTGGAACCACGGATGTTGGGAGCCCCCGAAGCAACCTTTCACTTTCGGCCTGACAACGGGAACGACAGCTTTCGGGAGCTTCGTAGTGGCTCTGCTTGCTTAAGCATTTGAGGCGTCAGATAGGCTGTGTTCCATCAGGTACCGTAGGGTTGAGGCTTCACGGCAGTCACTTACGTAAACCCCCTGTAAGAAATCTGTCAGTCATAAAATATGCGGTAGGTGGTATAGTACGCAGTATGGGAAAATAATGTGCTCACGAAAAACGGCGCTAAAATTGAAACTAACTTAATGCGAACAAAAGCATTGAGAATGTGCTGGAGCTTTCCGTGGCAATTGAGAGGAGACGAATTTGTACAGGCAGGTTGGACGCGGTAGCATGGAAGCGTGGACCACTTCCTCACTCAAATTGTTGATTGTCATGACAGCTTTCGGTAATGTTTGTAGCAGCCGCAAAAACGGCCGCAGCAGCACATGCACTTTCTTAACTAGAAAGAGCAACTAACAATAACAAATTGCAACAACGACAAAAAGGAAAACAACAGGAATAACATTAAAAAAACATATTCACCTAAGGAACACGGGAAACTGATTCGTTATCCGTTCAGAAAAAATGCGGCGAATTATGAAAATATTGAAAATGAAGCAGAAAAAGACGGATGGTGAAAAACCCAGTGAAGATCCACCAGAGAGCCTATTGCTGGCCAACAATCGTCGATCGTATTACCCAAAATTTAACCTAGCTTCTACTTACTTGGCAAGGAGATAGATAAACTAATCAATTTGCTTGGCGGTGGTATCTATTGTAATCAAAGTGTTTGGTAGTTTGTGGAGAAATGAAGACGGGTTTTACTCAAAAAACAATTCCATGTGAATGTTTTCTCTTGAGCGACTTTGGTAGTAGTGTAAAAAAAGCCGTAAGCTGCTCGGATATTCTCCGCTAAGACCATCAGACTTTATTGTGCTAAAATTGATTCGGAAAAAGAGCGTCACTGTATAATAATTGAATAAAATTTTGATTTTTGTTCTAGTACCAAGGCAAGCTCGGCAATGCAAATTCAACATTGAATTGACAATTATTCTTTTCCTTAAATTATAATATGGTCGGATTTCAACATTTATTGTATATGAGGCGCTTGATGTAAAGTCATGGTTTCACGCTATGCGTGCACTCCACTTTAGAATCAACCAATATATGCGTGAGATTATACACGACCTGTTTGCAGACAAGCGCCCAGTCCTAAAAATAGGATTGGCGTCGCAAAACTCAATACAGGCAATAGTAAGGTATCTGCTGCAAAAAGCAGTAAAGAAACAGCCAGAAAAACAAAGCGAAAAATATTAATTAGGCGAAACACACAATAATTTTGGAGACATAAGTGGCAACAAACGCATGGGAAGTGATAAGGAAAGTGACGCAGCGTAAAATTATGTTGAAACTGCTGTGTACAAAGAAAGGAACCGTTACTCGGAAAACTGGCAACATAAGCTGCAGTGACACACTGAAACAAGTCGGAGGCTACAGCAAACTGAAACCACTCGTTGCTAATATGGGAAAGATCCATAAGACGCGAAGTGGTGAAATATTCTCCAAGCTGCGCAAAAATCAGAATGTCTTCACGGTTTATAAAAACAAGATAGAGCGTGTATTAGTTCAAAAAGCACATATTCAATTACTATCGAATGAATTCGAACTAGAAATTAAAGACATGAATAGCAACGCTAAAAAAACTAAATTGCTTACAAAAGTTTAAGAAGATACGCAAGCTGATTTCAAATCAAGTAAAAATATTGTTGTGAAGCGCTAGGTCTCTCGAATTGCGAGCAGAAAGATCATTAATCTACATATCAAAGTAACAGTAATTAACACTGCGGTTTATACTGATTCGCCAAAGCAATCGTCTTTAACATAATAATTTACATGTCAACCAACAAGCAAACTGCAGCAAGATAAAACTTTACATAAGCACAAAATCTGGAATATCCCAATTATTAAAATAATTAGGGCTACGCGATTCTACATGTGCAATTAACAAATTCTGATTAAGAAAGCTTAAAATAAAGTCGTTGTATAGTCCCAAATATTTTTTATTTTATATGCATGTCGAGCTCGCAATTGGAACATTCATATGATTTCGGTAAAACCATCTACAAAACTAACAACCTCGTATAGAGGTAACAACAAATTGAAACGAAGCGTTCCGCCTATTATAAAGAATGACTATGATACTGTGTACTTATGTGGGACAAGAAACGCAATCGCATTCTATGACAATCGGAATTCATAACAATAAAGGTTATAATAAAATAATAGTACAGCTTGAATATACCCAATATACATCGATCCTAACACAATCAACACAGCCTATTAAGAGATTAAGAGCCAAAGCGAATCTAAAGAAAACAATTGCAACAAGAACGATACCATCTCCAGAAAAAATACAGGAAGAAAGGGGTACTCTTCATAACATTACGTGGTCCAATAGACGATATTAATTGAATTTGTGCATTGATCATTGACTTGTACATGATCGGTACACAACTACAAAAACAGCGTCCCTTCAGTAATCGCTAAAAGAATAATAACGACATTAGGCCCGCCTGTAAAATGTGTATTGTTCTCATCCACGCTGTAAGACTAAGAATTTGGGCAAAAAATATGGTGTGCGTCAACATTGCAACAATCAGATGCACCACAACTTTGCAAGCTCTAGTGACCGTGACCAATATAATTATGGATAAACTAAAAGGATTGTCGTGGTTTTGTGAGGGACACCGGCGGATAGTGAGAACCAGTCGTAGTCTGCAGCCCCGTTCCAATGAGGTAATCATTATTCCCGACTGCAAAGCTGTTTTTATGTCGCGCTTTGCTTCTGGAACAGACCGCAATACTTAAAGAGCATTTAAAGCGTGGTATGCCGGGGGTGAACTTATGTCGAATAAACACTTTTAAATTTGATGTATTTCCACCTAGGTATTTAACATCACTTAAAGTTCTTGCTCCAATATATTTATTTGATCGTCTGACAAACAAGGAATTTTATTCAAAAGGCACGCTAGCTAAAGAATTTGTTCGTAGAACCAAAGTAAATTCTTCCGTTCAATTTGCGTTGAATTGTCTTACTTTGAATTCAAAAAAACTAAGTAATGAATTTGTTCTTCTTGATCAGAATGTGCGTGGTCAGAACACAAAATTGAGGGATATTCTGCTAATCTATAGTGGATGTGACTACCATGTTGCAATATTCACTAAAACTGCATTAAATCCAGGCATAAATTCGATTATTGCAAAATGAAACAGTCCGTATAAAAGGTTTTGGACTGCTTATTGAGGTAAGATATGTATTTCTAGCACTCTCAATTTTAGTTACTGTTGCCATTGAGGTGAAAGTTGCGGCTGTTAAAATTTAACTCCACTCATTTTACTTGTACATCACGTAGTTGTATATTGCTCACGCGTCAGCTCCCACCATTTACACATGTCATATTTCTTTAATAGGTTTTTAATGCGGAGCTTGGTTACTTTACTCCTATACAGGTACCCTTGGCGCATAATGAGTTCTTCGAAAGAATTCATGAATTTGGTCTTTTCCAATGTAAGTACATTTACATTATGAAGAAACAACATCTTGACTTAAAACTCTTAAACGAAAAAAATATTTGTGCCTCCAGGTAAAATCCATTTGTTTTACCAGAAGATAGATATCACCCTACAAGATCGTTAGTAGAAGCTCTTTCACGTTAAGCAAAACCAATTTTGACAAACTGACAGGTGCACTATCTCAAGTTTTCTGGAATATCGGTCACGAAAGTATTGAGGTGCGATCTGACTAATTTGTGCACCGGGTAAGTATATAACGGCATGCCCTTGGAAAAATATAAGAAGTTGTTGTTGTCGTGGTTAAATTTGCTGCCTACTTCTCATTTAATTAATAACTACGTTCGGGAGGATGTATCAAGGGTTAACGACTAAGAAATCATCCTTCACTCTAAACTCGTATTAAACATTCATACTGAGACTTCTATTAATAATGTTAAGTTATGACCGGGTTTCATTAAAACACGATTTGAAGAGTCCAATGATCCTTATATTATAGGAGATTTATATAGGCCATCGTTACATCAATCCTGCAATATTTAGTTATAGTATAGGTACCAAACTAAGCATACTATGTAGATCTTATTGTGTTTGTCGAAAGTTGAAGTTCATTGATTAACCGTCGTTTCAGAGAAGGGGGAAATGCTGACTATGGCATTTAAGGTCAAATTAATAGAGGCGATATTCCTGTCCCTGCTGGACAGTTCATTCTCCTCCTACTTTTACATTGTTGCACTAATTGTGTTCTGCATAATTCATTTTGGGTCTTATGTGTAATCGCAAATGTGAATTTCAACACCTTAGACCCGTTTTTCCCTACAATTCCCTACAATATAATAAAAAAAATTATGTTGAGTCGATAGTCCCAACTTTAAAAAATGATTGTCGCTTTCTTTATGCAATGCATTAATTTTAAGGCCTGATGGATTCAGCGTGTAATGTTTTTTAATGGTGTAGCTTTTCTATATTTATTTTGTAATATGTAATCGTAACATTTGGTCTTAAGAATGTTTTGTAGTTAGCAATGTTTAAATAAACAAATATACATTGTAAGGCATAGGTCTTTAAAACCACGGAGAAGGGCTAAGAGCTACATGAGTCTGACAGGATCAATAAACAAAATGGCAACGACCTCAGTCAAAAAATTGAAAACAGATGTGATGATGATAACTAGCGCAATAATATTTCCTTTCCATAAACCCGCTTATTGGTGGATCAAAGTGATATCTACGCTGCGGTCCGCTTGTAATCGAGCACGTAGGCTTAGTCAAAGACTGAATAATAGCGCGGATTACTTAGCTCATCAACTAGATTATGAAAACAAGCAACGAGAGCTGAAAACGCAATCACTAGAAACAAGCGTGGCAGCTTCAACAAACTCATAGGTGAAACAGAAGCTATTCCGTGAGGCTTAGCCTAACAAACAGTAACTAACAGCATAACACTCTCTTCAAAACCTACAAGTCGTATATTCGCATCATCCATTTTCCAAATGCTACTTCTCACACGACGATCACTCTATTGCAATCATAAGGAAATTCGTCTTGTAAGTACGAAGCGGATAACAAAGGAAGAAATTATCTCAATAGCCAGCGTAGTCAATTCAGATAAAATTCCAGGACCAAATGGCATCCGGCATTGTTCATGAAGGTTCACACAATTATATCATGGGGTCATCCCAATTTAAAAACCATATTATCGTCCCAGAACAGTGACTCCAAAAATGGATAATAAGCATTAAATCTGCAAGCTGTGCGCACATTACTTTTACGCCTAGAAAGGAACAGTGCGCAACAGTAACTATCCATATTTTTATCGCAATATCCCAGAAAACTCATATCAAATTTTGGCGAATCCGCTTAGATCGCCGCGTCGGGTGAATTCACCATAAAATTTAATTGAAATAAAATTGAAAATTTATGATGACAATATGTAATTATGGAGAACAGCTTCCCACTACACTCTCCTTCTTCCGTTAACATGCTCGTTTCAAATGCATAGTCACTACATACGTAATAAATTAAAAAGTGAGCTCAAGGTAGAGTGATCGATATTGGCAGTCATCATCAAGCTAAAATTAGATATAATAATTCAAATTCCATAACTAGAAAGATTCGTTAACTAAACATACGAAAACATAAAAAAAGAGGAGAGAAGAAAGTGTCAAATCACTGGTTAACTGTTTTTGTCATTTTTTCAGGTAAAAGTTTAAAAATAAATAAACGTTTTTTTTTCATATAATGAGTTTAATTATTCTCGGTCTAAGCGCTCTGTTAAGTGAATAATATTTTTTCATTTATCGTTTGTCGGAACTCTAACCAATACAAAAAAGCCTTGAGGTGCAAACAACAATAAAAAAAACATATTTTACGCCTGTTACTTTCCTATACAATTATTAGGCACAAGGCAGTTTAGACTAATATGCTTCAATAATATATCGACAACTTTTCGTTAATTGTGGAAGGCCTGTATTCTGATCTTCCTTTTAGCAAGGAGTTTGAGAAGTGACAAAAGTATAAAATCTGAAAATCGTTGTTGCTTTTCTGCGATCTCATTTTCAATCAACTGATTGTATACTTTGTAAAACGAGACAATCCGTAGCAATACTCAATGAAACAGAATGGAAAAGGAGCATGTTACCTTGACACTTGCCAACTGCCGATTTAAACAGAACAACTTGACATATAAAAATAATATATAAAAATAACCATGTCAAAAGCAAGTAGTTGGGAATTTGAATAATTTCTCTGTGAAAAAATAAAAAATCAAAAACAAATTAAATTTTAAAAAGATCTAATTTTTTTCTCGGATCTGAAAGACGAATCCTTATTTGCTGATGGACGATTATTTTAAATATTACGCTGAACTGTAATAAACAAACCTTGTGAAAGTGTGCCAAAGTAACTACTTAATAACTCATCGATAATTGAAATTTAAAATTCAATACGAAAACATTTTAAAAGGGAAAACAAAAACAAAACAAATAACTGTTTGTACAACATAGCTGATACAAAAAGTGCATTATATCCAAATAAAAGACAACAACTGGAACATCTGAAAAATTGAAAGTTCGAATTTTGGGAAAAAGAAAAACTTTACATCCCATTACGGAGCTCATCTCACCCAAAAAACACACTCCAACTTCATTCCTTTTCACAACTTGAGTATTTCTCATCTCTAAATCTACAAAAGTCAATCTGCGAAATATGGTTTGGCCACAAGGCCGCACCATCTCCCTCGAAGGTGGGGACATTGAATTCTCCAGGGCCAGAGCTTATGCCCACATCAGAAGTGACTATAGTGTATTTATCTAGCCCAGAAAAAATGCTTTGCCAAAAATCGAACTTGGCCGCAATTTATACCATAATTTTCATAACTTGGGATTTTTTGGTCTCGAACAAAAAAATTAAACCGATGTCTTCCGATGTGCCTACACAAATGCTATTTCCGCCACTATTTCACTTAACAAAACTATAACCTATATATTCCGTCCAAATTCTGTGAAATCCGTGCGACCGCTTCTATTCCCTCTTGTTTCACCGAAGTTGGAATCCACTCAAACGCATGTCCCAAAAATCTGCTTAAATTCCTTAAATACCTGCGCTTCTATAAATTCGACCATTTTTCTAACTCTCGTGTGCCGTTGAACACAGTCCGTTTGAGTTTTTCCGGGAATGTTTTGCCTTTCCACATCTGTAAAGTAATTACGCACACCCAAACAGTCCATATTTTTCGATTTCTCTGGAGAGCCTCCCGAAGTTGACCCCCTTCCAATAAAAAACCTTCAAATCCCGAGACTATGACACCCCTCACACACAATATTTCTTACGATCACGAAATGATGAGTGATTCTAATATTTCCTCTAACTTATCTCAAATCTCTGATCGTATTCAAAAATTACATAATATGACGCCGTTCTCTAAATCAAATTCTACTATTAACTTCGCCACACGCTTATCTCGTGATCTTCACATGAGTATTCTTAACCAACGAACCCCTTCGAGTGCGTACTCATATTCTCTCTCTACCATGAATGAAAATAGCTCAATTCAATTGCACTAGCATCCGTAACAAATTAATACAGCTTGAACAATACCTTCAGTGTAATGACATCTCCGTGGCCTGTCTTTCTGACACTTTTGTTAAACCTCATGATTCTGTTTCTATTAAGAATTATAACGTAGTTAGATTTGACGGTATCTGCAACTTCTCTCATGGTGGTGTGGTGACCCTTATATCTAATAAGCTTTCATTTTCTTACACATCTAATTTTGCAAATTATGTACCTACCGAAGCTTGCAACTGCACTATTCACACTTCCTTTGAGGGAACTTCTGATTATTAGTTATTATATTCCACCTATTTCCAATTTTTCTGATTCTGCAATTAACAGGTTATCTTCTTTCAGATCTGACATATCTGCGTTAATACGTGGTTATTTTAATACTAATAATGTTGAAAGCAACAATTTAGTCGTACTAAATAATGGCGATTCTTCTCATTTTGGTTCCGTCTCTTCTTGCATAGATCTCTCGCAATCTAATTTCTCTGAGTACCTGGAGTACCTAAGTACCATGTCCTAAAGTATATCAAACCATATTTACTTAACAATACGATTGGTATCATTGCAGATACCATGCAAACCAGTGACTCTTCGGGTTGTTTCTTTGATAGATTCTCAAAGTCTTTCACTGATGCTCGCAACCCAGAGTCTTCTAAAAAATCCTGTGTTCCTAATCCTTGCTGGAACACCGCATGCAATCGAGTCACCGCCAAACTTAGGCTCGCTATAAATGAATGGAAACGATCTTTTGCTAAAATAAATTTCAAATTTTTGGCCGATATTATAAAAGAATATATTTATACTGTCAGGCTGGAAAAAGGTAAAGGTTGGAAACAATTTTGTAAAAAAGTCGATGCTGACATGTCAATCTTAGATCTTTGGCGCACTGTCAGAATTTTAGAGGCATCACTTCCTCCCGTTGTTCCATTCCCTCACAACATTTTAACGAGTTCTGTGACAAACTTACTGGACCTACGTGCCAGCAATGGGTATTCGACAGACGAATGGGAACTTTGACCTCAGTCTGGCTCTCTCTACTTCTGAGACGGTGGCGGCTTTCGGCGCTTTTGCTTCGCAGGTGTTCATCAGACGCAGCGCCGAAAGACGTGATCGGGACAACTCTGTCTGATCCTCTTCCTTGCTCCTCTTGTACGGTGACAATGACTGAATAACAGGGGGTTAGGAGCTGCATGGAGCTCTTAAGTCTTGCCAGAGGCCTCCTCTTTCTGGTTGGTGATGTGGGAAAATCCGTTTCGACGTTTCCCCTACATCGCTATTGATGTAAACTCGGTCTTCGGACTCTGTTCCAAGACAATATACTCTAAGAGTTGAGATAGGCCTCGCTCCTCTTAGTGAGAATACCAGAGGGGAGATTCGACCATAACGTATCTCGCCTGGTACTCAAGAACCTAATGTTCCTCATGGCAACGTGTGCGGCGACTTCGGCACCGTATGTTGCCAGGATTATTAGCCTTGGGGTCTTCGAGTGCTTCATACTCCGTGCGCCATCGGGCAACGTGAGGTTAAACCTTCACGGTAGTGTACCCACGTTAAACCCTCAGAGACATCTAGACCTTCGAGTCCTGTAATCCCCTCTGTTGCGCTTGACTCATCTCCGGGGTTAGATGATATTCGTAACAATCACCCCAAAACCCTGAATATTGAAAACAGATTAATCTTACTAAAAGAGTTTAACAATATTCTAATTACTGGCTATATTTCCTTTTCGTGGCACAGCTCGTCAATTAATCTTTATTCCTACAGATGTATTGGGTTAGTTTCCACCCTCAGAAAAATTTTCGAGGAAGGGTTATACTCACGTCCAGAATGATGTCTCGAGTCCAAACATATCTCTAGCAATCTTCAATTTGGTTTTAGACATTACAGATCTGTTCAAGATACCATCGTTACTTTGTGGTCAGCAATAAATTCAGCATTTGCCAACAACCGCATACTCATTGCCCGCTTTCTCGACATTACCTCTGCGTTTGATTCTGTCAATATTTGCATCTTAAAATCTATCCTTCTTTAAATCTCGAAACCAAATTCTGTAATTTGTTATATAACATGCTCTATAAAAACATGTTAATTAACAATGGCGATGTTGTTGTACAAAAGAGTTCTTCTACAGGTCTTGCTCAGGGATCTGTATTGAGTCCTCTTTGCTTTAGTTTCTATATTACCAAAATTTTCGGTTCTCTTTCTGAAAATATCTCAATCCTGGGCTATGCTGACGGCCTTATAATTTTTAGTTCCAACTCTGATCCAGATTTGTGTAGGCGTAATTTGCAATATGCACTCGACATTATTCCTTCTCGCCTTGAATCCCTTCAACTCAGACTTTCAGTCAGTTGGACCAAAAGCTCGGTCTCTTCATAAAACAGGGGAGGCCCCATTGTTATTCCTCTGCTCATATATGATTCTTCTATCCCCTTTGTTCAAACTTTCGACTTTGTAGACTTTGTCATACACGCGAAACTTTCCCCAGCAGCTCACATTGACAAAACTGCCAAATAATGTTTTCAACTCATTAATGTATTGAAATGCATTTGTGGTATTTCTTGGGGCTCTGACCTCTCTTGCTTAATTAAACTATATCTTAGCTTAATCAGGCCAAAATTATGATGAGCCTGTTCACTCTTATTGGACATCCCAAAGAAGGACCTTCTGAAACTATGCAGAATCCAATGGAAATGCATTCGTCTGACTTTTGGTGACATGAATTTTGCACACACACTAAGCTTGCAACAGATGGCAAATGTAATGCCTCTACAAGAAAGATTTCGTTTACTCCCCAATTTTTTATCTAATAAAATTCTATTCAATGAAAATCATCCAGCCTTACGTCTCATCTACAACTTTATGCCACTGAATTCCTGCCCTTCCTTCTTTAAAATTTTTGCTGACAAAATGAATAATTTCAACATTTCTGGAACTGATATACACAAAACTCAGCTTGGTTCTCAATATTGTCCACCAGTAATTAAGTTCGTACCAGTGAGAAAATCCACAGTTACTCCGACGGAGATACACCACCGTTACTCGGCCTTGGTCAATACCAAGTGGAAACATGTTTCATTCATCTTAACTGATGGATCTAAGACCGATGTTGTAGGCAGCGAGGCTTGGTTTCCAGATGTCTTAAAAGCTTATTTCTCAAGTCACCCATATAGCACTATATTTTCTACTGAATGTGTTGCGATTCTAGAAGCCATCCGCTTAGCGTAGCGCGTACTCAACCTCAAAAGGAATTCCTTATAGTGTCAAACAGTTAACCTGCCTTATCCTCAGATAAAACTCATTCCTACCTTGTAGAAATCAAGTCCTTTTTTTTATAGCCTCAAATCTGATACATTTTTTTTCACTCTCTCTGGGTACCCAGCCACGTGGGCACTCTTGGCAACACAACTGCAGATAAATTTGCATCTTCCAGACCATCACATTTTAATGATCGTGCTCTGATTTCTGCTGATTTAAGGATAATCGACAAGAAGCACTCAGTTTTTTCTTGGCAACAGCGATGGAATAACTCACCATATGGTCATCACGTACACTCTTTATTTGCACAAACAAATAAAGCTCCTTGGTTTATCAATTACGGACTCAGACATGACATTATTTGCTTTATTAACAGGCTCATGTTTAATCTCACGAGATGCAATGATCATCTACTCAAAATTAACATAGTAAACAGCCCTTTATATACATCTAAAGTCTTACGATCTCTTGATCATAACGTATTTGTCTGTCCGAATTTTACCACTTCTATTCCCCATTCCACGCTTCACAAATTGACTATATGCGGTCTTCGTGACCCACTATTGACATTGTGCGTTCTCACAATTTAGCAGCTTATTTCGCAATCTTTTCTTGTTTTAAATCACGTCATTAAGATATATAAAGGTTTACAGCCATATTATGAACCTACTCTCTTTTACACTGTTTTACTCTCATCAATTCCTTCGTATAATACTTTATACTCATGTACTACGTTACTTCTTACACAACGGAATTTACTCCTCGTTGTTCGATTTTATTCTATGAGTAATGTGGATGTTTTAACAAAAATTAAAAAAAAAAACCTGGCGGACGTATAACAACGCAAAGGCTTTAATTACTTAAACACTAAAATAAATAAATAATAATATTATGTATCAAATCTAACCCCAACTTATGTGTTAGTCCCATTATTTACTGTGTAAACCACCATATATATGCTTGGCACATATTGAAATATATGCGGATTTGTGGATCTCTATCTACGTGAGCATCAGAATTACGAATGCAAAAGCGTTAAACCAACAGAGGTCTGTATACAGAAAGCAAAAATAAAAGTTTTTCTGGCCAACAAATTTATTTATTTATTTACAATTATTCCAGTTTGGCTACAAATATTTCAACCAATGGTCACCTAACAGTAAAAATAGAATTTTCAGAGCAAAACTTTTAATACCTTCGTAGTAAATAAAAAGCTATAGAAAATAATATCTAATATAAGGTAAAAAATAAGCTGATATTACGTGTACAACCAATTATATAAACAGATGAGAATATAATTCAAGCAATGAAAATCTTATGAAATCCTATACTAAACAAAAACCATGTGTTAAACCGGGCAGAGTTTTCCATCATCCTCTTGGCAATCGATACAAGACATAGCTGCTTCATTTTGCAAATCAAAAAGTACTCTAAATTTATTAATTAATTTCATCCAAATACGACCTCCGCAGATTGTGCGTATTGACGAGTACTAATTTGATGTTCTTTAACGAATCCCATATTGATATTAAACTGTAGACATAATTCAAATTTTTACAAAGGACTCTACACGAGTAAAGAATCTCATAGTTATATCTATATTGGCCAAACTTTATGAATATCGAATTTCTTGAAGAACGATTAGGGACATTAAAGTTTATTTTTCTTAATAAGGCTGGACCATGTATTAGCTTAACTAGGAAGGGTGTACCCAATGTAAACCTTTGTTTCTCAAGTGTAGGAAGGGCTAATAGGTTCAATCCACTTCGATATGGTGGCAAAGAGACAATCGAATCCGATCCCAAATTTCTCCAGGCAAAACTCATGAGGGTAAGCATGTAAACAGGCGTGTCGCCGTGATTGTCCCGTTTTTTTTTTTTTTTTTTTTAGACAAGTAATAAGTACCATCGTGGCAAGCTTTCCAATGCTTCCCCTCGAATGTTTTATTAGAAGGCATTAATAACTAAGAGGGGCGTAAAAAATGGTAGCCAAATTGAAGTTTATTTGTTTTGTTTAAACAAGCTACATATGGTAAACAATAACAAGCATCCAAAATGAAATGAATAGAAAATCGTGGAGAATTTAGCAAGTGAAAAAACTAATAAAGTGTAACGCAGAGTTTACATTTTTAGAATTTTTTATTGCAGAAAAATTTAATAATATGTTTTTTATTACAGATTTTCCATAAAAATGAGTGTATTCATATAAATGTCTTCTTCAGTGTTATATTAAATGAAATCCCTTTTTCTTTTGTGCTCACATATGAACAAATAAAAAGAAGATCTAATATATAAAAAGTTTTACTTTCAGTATTTATTTAATTTTTATATAAATTTTTTTCGGAATTACAAGCTACTTCTGTAGTTCACTAGCTCTCTATTTCCATCCTTATGCAAGGGAATCAAACAGCAATTTTTCCAATAAAATGAAAAGCTCCCAGAAAAAGATTTAAAATGTTAGAAACTATATAGTTCACTTAGTTCCTCCGCACACGACATAAGTATGACGACGGGAGGCCATCAGTCCATGGCGCGCAACTGTGCTTTAACAGCTTCTTGCCTTGAAGTGCACTCTGTTGTGAAATTACAACTTTTGAAATCTCCGTAGAATCATTCATAAGGTATCTGTAATGACTTACAGATGCAGAGCTGAAAGTGACAAAGTTACGATGAAAGAAGCCTCGAAAGATGTTCACAATATCACGATCATCACAAGGAACAGTGCCATTGTATGACGTCAGCAAAGGATTTGAGAACAGTGTCCTCTTCGACTTAACCATAATCATATGCTCACCCACTCTTGAAATATCGTTTGAAAGTTTGTTATAGTATTTAAGAACATCATTAAATTATGGTGGACAAGCACTTC
Source organism: Glossina morsitans morsitans (assembly GCA_001077435.1). Classification (NCBI taxonomy): domain Eukaryota; kingdom Metazoa; phylum Arthropoda; class Insecta; order Diptera; family Glossinidae; genus Glossina; species Glossina morsitans. The sequence continues at coordinate 68,023 of CCAG010012353.1, forward strand.
ATCGAGACGGTTGTGTGATCGGAACTGCTACTGAAATAACTGAAAATAGTTAGTTTTACAATAAAAATACTATGGTACCTATCGTATTAGCTTTGTTAATAGCGTAATTTGAACTGAGCGGAAGACCGTATTGGCTGTTCGTATGATATATCATACCCCACCTACATTATTTCCCGAATTGACATGCAGGCATTGAAAAAATACACTAAGTAATGGACGATGCATATCCTCACGTAAAGTCAAAGATTGGCAATAGTTATCAAATATTCCCGGGAAATTCGCCCAACACAAATCGAGGGTTCTACCATTACAATTTGGAATTTTATTATACTGGAGAAGATTTAAGTCTGACAATTCGTTGAAAAACGTGCTAGCTCTATCAGATGAAGAAATAGGGACCAAATAATCAAAAATTTCACACCCTGTTTAATCTATATTATCCCTTCAAAAAACGAGGAAGTTATATGGAAAAATCTCAGATGATAGAAATTCCAGTTTCAACAACTATGTAGGAAAATTCAGTTAGATAAATGGAAAGTATATTAGAATTCAGACCCCTAATATTTTGATGAATGATAGATAGGACATGCTCAGTTTTTTGTAGCTGGCTACGTTACAGAGAGCTTACTTCGGGATTTTTCCCTGGCAATGAATTCATTAATTAAAGTCCCATTTGGTGCCAATGATAGCGATATTACTCTAAGTTGAGCTGTTGATAATTAGAATATACCAACCTGGCTAAGGTCAACCAATAGAACTTTGTTAACTAAATATCTCATAACATTCTCCCGCGGCGTGTCCGATGCTAGCCTAGAAAAAAATATAACTTTTTTAGGTGGAACAGCCTTTAAGGTTAGTGTATTTATAACGCGATTATCAGAAGCTGCAAGTGAAGAATGTTGAATTGGAGAAAAACTAGACTTTGAACATCCACATGAATAAGTCAGGCGCAACGAGCAAGAGTTAAGAGGGGAAAAAGCTTCTTTATTTTCTCTCTTGGAGATTTAGACGGATCAGGTCCAGTAAGGGGAGAAATTTTTGCCGTGTCCGCGTAACTCACACACGGTAGGTTATAACGCTCGCTAACGTTGGCGTTGAATAACAATTGCGTTATTATTAACACAAGGTATACCAAGGTCTTGATTTTTCTCCACTGAATTGATTTGTAAAGTTTTTTTTACAATCGGTAAGGAAGGATCACACTGTTTAAGAAGGGGTGGATAAGACTGGACGCATCCACACCCTTTCCCATTTCGAGACCATTCCAAGAAATCCACGTAACTAAATTCGTCAAACAAGATGTTATTCCCCTGAAACTTCACAACCAAAGACGCGTCTTCCCCAATCTCAGATAACCCTCTTTCTTTTGGACAAAAAAGCGATAAAAGTCTATGTCCCTCTTCCTACAGTCAGGCTATGACTACAGCAGACCTTTAAAGAAATCTGCAATCGCATCATATCGCAACATATTTTGGGTGAGTGAAGTGTTCATATGACCAACGCATTTCATATCTATTAGTCTCTGTAGCAGATTTGACCAAAGGCACAAGCAAGTAAACAATGTTCGAAAACACCTAGTTTAACGCGGGAAAGATTGTCGAGCACGGCACATCAAGAGTAATAATTTAAAAAATAAACACCCTAAGAAAATGCATAATTAATTGATATGTGATAACTATTTAGAATGTTAGCAGAGTGAGTATTATGTATGTTTCAAATACCAAATATTTTCGGATATTGTCCAACTATGTTGATACCCTAGACTTCAAACCTCCAAGTTATTGTGAAATTGAAACTAGGGAAATTACTGCTCCTATTATCCTTTTGCTTTTAGTTTCTATTGATTTTAATACTAAGAATTTACCGTGATGCAAAACGTAAATACTGCCGTTTACCATCTTGATGCTACGAAGGTTTTGGCGACTTATGATGTTTTTATTGCATTCTTAATTGTTTTTGTCCCTTTCGCCTAATTATGCTTCTGTTTTTAGATATTTAAATAGCATATGGTATTTCTTTCTGTTGTTATTATTATTGAATACCATCATGTGTTTTTAATTGAATACGACATCGTGGTACGGCGTGATCTCACACAATTCTTTTAGTTGATGTTTAATAATGACGTTCAGATTACAATACTTTTTTTTCTACAATTTATATCAAGTTAATCAATTTGAATATTGCTTGATTAATGATAAATTTCCTATTTATTTGTAGATTAATAAAAGTTTGGGTTTTGGGTGGAATCACTTCTACGTTCGTAACACCCATCGATCTAAATCGTTTCTTAGTCCACTTGTCTGTCAGCCCGTTCAGTCGCTAATCCACTCTAATGCATCTAGCCATATTAAAGTGCGACTCTATGTCTTTGCTATCTATTTACGTGCAGCCTAAATTCACAATGTTGGAAGAAGTCAATGCAGCAATTGTCCTGCTAGGCTGCCAACTGAAATCAAATGCACGTCCTCTAAACCTCTAAAATGACACAACCAGATAGCAATATACTTGATAAGTGTGTTGTCACTATCGCCAGGCCACTGTTCAATCTACTCGGCATATGTTGAAATGCCGCCGATTTCCTGACATGCTGGAAAGTAGCAAATGTTCAACCAATATTCAGAAACTTTAAAAAGAAGCGTAGTTTAACAGGAAGTAAATTTCAAAGAAGTTACGGCTCTTGAACATGCCAAAGGAGTAAATGCAGTTAGTCTTAAATTCTATTAACTGCTAACTATTCTAATTTAGGTACATTTCTGATAATATTATTTTTCTCCAAATTTATATTTTATATTTCTTATAAACAAATCATGGTTCAAATTCACATAATACAAAAACTGACCATTTACTATAATTAATTTGTTCGTCGCACATCTTCTTAGACAAGCTACCAATTACTTTTGACTTACGTAAACGCAATGTAAAACAATAAACAATTTGCACATAGTTTTAAGTTAGTTTAAGTTAATTATAAACTATCTCTTTCTCGCTTATATACATACATATGCATGCTCTAATAGTTGCTTTTTGATATTCATGCATATGCATCATTCGTTTTTCAAGCAAGCGTTCAGCACTTTATAGGTCTTCTATGGTGCGTGAACTGTCAAAATAAAATTGATGTAGCGTGTTTATGTATAGCTGAAGTCCATAAGCAGCTCATACCGACACCATTCCTTTCTAGTTCTACTAAACGCGGGACAATAATTTCCTTCCGGAGTGCTTTGGACATGCCATAGCTTATATCGACATTGAAATACAGTCATTTCATAAAGACTTTTCTAATGTCGCAAAATCAAAGTTTTAAATGTGCTATTCGCTTTTCTATACGTCTTCCTTCAACTTATGCGACACCATAAGTTAGTTCCTTTGTTATGAATTTTCCCAGGGCTTGCGAACTCAATTGTTTGTGAGCTTTTATTCCTTCCTTTGTTTCGGTGTTGATCAAACGTTTTTCTTTTGTCCGGAGCGAAAATTCCAATGTTTTATTGTTATTTAAAATAACTATTGATTTTTGTTAATAAACAAACAGCAACTATTCGTAGGATAAAATAGTCCTTAAACTAATTAAAGCCCCTGAGCAATAAGAAAACCAAATTGATTTTGATTCATTTATTCTGACTACTATTCTTAAAGACTATAGTTTATATACCAAAAAAAAAAAAAAAGAATAACAAAGAACTTACAATTGCTAAAGCGATATAAATGCAAAATTAACTTTGCTTTTCATCGCACATAAAAATTCAGCAATTTTTACAGGTTGTTAATGTGTGCCATACTGGTAAGACAATACACACACATATGAAGAGAAGAATATTGTAATGTAAATAGTAGGGCAGCCTCTATAACTGTACAAGGTAAGCTTACGTTTGGCTAAAGTCTACAGAATGCAAGTAAGAGATAACTGCAGCTCTTAGCTCGCAAAACACCCGCTTTTTAATCCTTACCACGTTTATACTAATAAAACATGTCGTTGAACACTGTAAATCAACAAACAGCTAAACCACACTACAGAACCACTAACTACTAACAATACACCGCTATCAGACTTTCAAGAAATATAGTTAGATATTGGTAGGCTATTTGATCACCTAAAAATTTCTGCTACTTACTAACAGCACAATGTAAACTCACTAAATCCATTATTGCATATTCCATGGGACATTTGTTGCAAATGCAACCCTGTAGGCTGTGATCAAAATCCACGACTAGGAGTCGCGGTCCTAAAAAAAACTTTATATTCCTGAACGATTCACATGGTTGTAGTAGAGAATACGCAGACAAAAATGGCGGTCAGGGCTATTAAGGGCGGAATTGATGTTTTGATTCTTATCAAATTGATCGAATATATTTTTATGATTAAAATTAACGTACATTTAAACAGATTTGCTGTGCAATGCACTTAGGTTAGCAATTGATTTCAATACCGTAGTGAACTTTGCGATAAACATGTGGACCTTAAAATATACAAACAAGATATTCATATTTTTTTACTTATGTTCATATACCATTGCAAGACTTGGTTCAACATTCGCGTAAAACTCCCGATTGCCGTCAGGTTAAATTAGCCATCAACGTAGTTGTACGACCGTTTTAACGACAGCCAGATAACCAATCCGACAGAAAAGCAGCTGTAACAGACCTCATAAATTATTATCACATTCTCTTCTGTGTTCATATGAGCGTCTGTTAAAATTTCAGGGAATTTTTTTAAATTATCAGCGCTCGTACACGAATACATACCTATCTATATATAACATGCTTACTGTTACCAACAAAAACGATAGTAGCAGCAGCCAGTACAATAGAAACATCTGCACTATACCATTGTTAGTAACAACTATTAACATCATCATCATTAGACCCGTCTTCATCATTATCACAAAATATGCCAGAAATGGGCAGTGTTACGGTGCCATACTCGCTCTTGGCGATCCCCGGATTCTTTTCGACTAAATCGAATAATATCAAGTCTAATCTAACCTCTTCTATTTCTAATTATCATATCAATCAGATAAGTAAAGAATAAATGCGTAAACATTAAGTAAATGTACCTAATCAAGTTGGCAATTTCTAATACTTGCTTGTAAATGATTTGCAGTCCTTTCATCATTCTCTTTCTCTCTTTGTCTCTTTCACTCACTATCTTCCCTAAAAATATATTTACGCTTACATATAAATATCTTAGTTTGGACACCTCGCGTGTGCGTTGTAGTCGCGTTTTGGTTCTGCGCAAGAAATATTTCAATTTCTTATTGTATATCTTAGCTATTTTGCTTTATTTGGGTCTACAATATAAAATTCTTTAATAGAATAAAATGCGTAATTGAATTTATATGAAATATATTAATCTTTTACGTGAAATTCAATTTAGTTTTGCGCAATCAACAATTAGAGCTCTTGGTAAAAGTCTCTCTTTTTTCTATTAATCTAAGTTTACAATTTGTTTTGCTTTTGTTCTATATTTACAGTGTCAACGAAAGTGGAAAATTTAGTTTAATTTGTTGACAATTTTTGTGTCGTTGAATCATTTAGTTTTTTGTTCTTTTATTATTTATTTTTTCTTCTCTCTTCATAATCTCATTCTGTCGTGTTTCACTGGACATGGATTGTCTACTTACCCCATGTCGTGTGAAAACAGACCCAGAATCTGAACAATTCTTCTCGTGCTGTTTCATTCTAATCCGGCGTCATCGCCTAAAAATAATAAAGAGCAAAATAAATCATCTTCTCCTCCTTGCTGTTGGAGTGTGAACGTTGGTCACCAAACTGGGCATGTTGCACTAGCTGCTCGTGCAAATGTGGTAACCCCCTCTATATTCTCCCCATCTCACAACGCCCCAGCCGTGAACCCTACTATTCCTAGTAGTAATGACATTTGCTTGACGGCAGTTCCTCCCAGGAAAGCAATGTTTATGTCAAGATTGGCGCCTGAAACATCGGTGGATGACATAAAAAGTTATCTGGCGGCGAAAGTCCCATCAGTCAGTTTAAAGCGTGTTAGTATTTTCAAATTGGCTCCTTCCCAATCTAGAGCAATATCGTCTTTTAAAATGCTAGTTCCGACGGAAAAGATGGATGTGTTATTAAGTAAACCATTGTGGCTAGTTGGATCCCTAATTAAGGAATTTATCCCTCGAGATCGTCCCCGTAATACTTATGCAGTAGTCCTTTTCCTTTCAAAAAACTAAATGTTTCTTCAGGCTCATTATCTCTCATTTACCAAAATATTAGGGGCCTAAACGCGAAAATTCGTTCTACTTTCCTTAACTCAGTGAACACGAAGTTTTCCTGTTTGGCCTTCTCTGAAACTTGGTTAAAACCTGATCTACATTCGTCGGAACTTTTCCATAATTCGTTTCAGGTTGTCAGAAATGATCGACTGTATCGCAATGGTGGCGGTGTTTTAATTGACGTATCTGCGGCAGTGCCGTCCTATTCAATGAAATTCTACAACCCACGACGTTGAATTTATCGCCATTCGAGCTAAATTTCCTAATAAAAAGTTATATGTAACCTGTTCCTATATTCCCCCAAATTCGGATATCTCCATATATAAGAAACAGGCCGTCCTCATTTGTGAAGTGGCCAAGCAATCTAAAGCTACTTGTTTTGTCATTGTGTTGGGTGACTTCAATTTGCCTCAAGTCACTTGGTGTTACAGTGATAGTTCAGGCTGTTTGATGCCTACTTCAACATATGATAGAGCTGTTGTGTTCTTTAATGAATTATTTGATTATAATTTAGTTTAATACAACCGTACCTCTAATTGCAATGGTAGAGTGCTTTATCTTTGCTTTGCCAATTTTCCTGAGATTAGTGTTAACTCTTGTCTATCGTTTAGTTTACTTGAGGATCCTCATCATCCTGCAATGTGTATTTCCTTTCATTACAAGCATGATGGTCCGTTAAACTTCTCTAACGTTCCAAATTCAACTTTTTTAAATAAATATCACGATTTTCATAAAATCAATATTTCAACGCTAAAATCACATCTTTCACATATTAAGCTTCATTTCTCAGTTGGAAGTATTGATAGCTCACTGTCATCGTTCTACAACGTAGTAAATTTAGCTATTTCTGCGTCTGTTCTGATCAAGCAGTCGCGGCCTCGGAGCAGGTGTCGCCCGTGGTTTAATAAGGCAATTAGATATTACAAGGATAGGAAAAACAAGCTTTTCAACAAATTTTCCAAAAGTGACTCTGCTTGCGACTATTTCGCTTATTCAGCTGTAAGGTTATTTAATTCCCTCAACCACCAATATTATTGCAGATACCTTCAGTTCATTAAATCCTTTCTGTTTGCTAGTCCTAAATAATTTTTTAAGTTTGTTAACTCCAAAAGAAAATTTTCCCTAAATCCCTCGCATGTTTCTTTTAATGGCTCTGAGTCCTCGGATGACATTGAAACCTCAAATCTCTTTACTAAATACTTTCGACTTGTTCGTCTGGACTTGATGGAATTCCATCATGTGTACTTAAATCTTGCGCTGTCGTACTATGTGGTGTTATCTCAAAGATTTTTAATCAGTCCTTGAATTTAGGCATTTTCCCTTTGTGTTGGAAGAGTAGTTTTCTTATTCCTATTCACAAAAGTGAGAGTAGACAACTTGTTGAGAACTATAGAGGCATCGCCAAGTTGAGTGTCTTGCCTAAACTATTCGAGCGAATTGTGACTCAGCATTTAGCCTTTGCCATCAAATCATATATTTCTCCATTTCAACATGGGTTTCGAAAAGGAAGATGCACGGTCGCCGGTCTGTTAGTGTTTACTCGTCATGTTATCAAGACTTTTTTTAGTGGCTCTCGCACTGACGTCATATACACTGATTTTAGCAAAGCGTTCGATTTGGTTAACCATAAATGACTTATCTTTAAACTCCAAGCCTCTGGCTTCCCTTCCCATTTAAGTAAATGGATAAGCTCTGTAACGTCCGCGAACAAGTTAAGGTAGGGGATCTGTCGGTCTGTTTCTACCAAAAATGTCTCAATAACGGCATGCCTTTATGGGACATCGTATGATTTTGCGGTTCTTTGCAAATAGCGGCAAAAGAAAAAAAAAGAAATAAAGAAAAATCATGCGATAAGGTTTTTTGATTTTGGTTGGGACATTCATTCTGTTTCTGGAGCTGAAAGTGAACGCTTGGTATTTAAATCGGATTGGAAAAGAAAAAAAAAAACCAAAAACCTTTTTATTAAATGATACAAAGAAGTATGCATTACGCTAACCGGCATAAATAATTAACTATCAGTGCAAAAAAAAAAGTTTGTAAATAAAGAAAAATTAGTAACGAAAACTCTCCATAATGTACTGTAAATTGACTGATTATTAAACACAAAAAATATGTATAACTTTTCTAAGGAATTTATTGTTGGTTGTAATAAGTTTTCTTCATCAGTAAACAAGAAATAGAAAAGCTCAAGTGATCGTATGAATTTTTGACAAAGTCTAATACATGAGAAACAATTACGAAAGTTAATATATTAAAAATATTTATAACTTTTCTAAGAAATTTATTGTTGTTTGTAATAAGTTTTCTTTATCAATAAGGAAGAAAAAAAAAAAAAATAAAAAAATAAAAAACTCAAGTGCTCGTATGAATCTTAGCAAATCTAATACATGAAAAACAATTACGAAGGCTGAAGGCGAAAGAAGAGTGTTCTTTAATAAGCAAGATTTTTTTTTAAAGGAATTAAAGTGTTTGTTAAGTCTTGGAAAATAACCTGCAGTTAATAAATCTCCTTCAATAAGCCCAAGTGCGACGTATAATTACAACTATATTTTCAACTATATAATAATCGGCGATGTGAGCGTAGCAAAATCTTGCATATTACCTCCAGTTACCGAAAAGGAATCATTGTACGGCATCCAAGTTCCGCCAATCCAGAGGAGAGGGAGGTTACAAATTGTTTTGTCGGTGCAGAGAGAGTCGATGAAGAGGGTCAAAACAAAGAAAAGAAGCAGAGGTCAAATCTTAGGACGAGTGCAGGACCGTTTGAAAAGAAAAGGAAGGTCTCATAAGACAGCCGTAACATCAGCGACCTGCCCGACGGAACAATAGATGGTAAACTAAGGTTTAGATAATAAGGTAAGATAAAAGAAATAAAAATGAGTGGCTAACTAAAGGCATTCCATACCTGAGGAGGGGGATGGCGTGGTGCGAGTGCGTGGGAACGGAGTAGGGACAGGGACAGTAACCTACGGACGAAGAATTGATTAACGGACAATGGACAAGACCTACAATAATGTAAACGAAAAGGGAATGAACAAGAAGAGGAGAAGAGAGAGGTAAAGAGATAAGGAAAAACAAAGAAAGAAATAAGTAGATAGCAGGAAGAGTCTCATTGCTCATTACATTGCATGCAAATAACAATAAAAATAAAATAAGAAAAAAATTTTTTTTTAAATGAAGCCCCGCTACAGCTCCTATCTGCATAATAGGTCATTCTGCGTTTTGTTTAATTGCATCACCTCATATGAATTCCCGGTTTCATCAGGCGTAACTCAAGGTAGCAAGTTAGGACCCATTTTATTTAATCTATACATTAATGATTTGCCTTCGGTGACTAAATCCAGCCAGATCTTAATGTATGCTAATGATGTGAAATTGTCTTCTTCCTTTTCCATAGAATCGCAATCACATCACTTTCAAACTGACCCGAATAATTTGGTTGCATGGTGCTCGTTGAATCATATGACACTAAACCTAAATAAATGTAAGAAGCTTTGTTTCTAAAGAAGGAAGTCATTCATTACCCACTATTTCATAGATTCACACAAGTTGAAGGACGTCGATTCGTTCACAGATTCAGGCGTTCTCTTTGAACATAGGTTGCGTTTTAACTTGCATATTGAGCTCTTGTTAAGCGTAGCTAGGTCCGCGCTTGGTTTTATTAAGAGGTGGTCTAAAGAGCTTGATGATCGTTATATTACCAAAAGACTGCACATGTGTTTGGTTAGACCTATACTTGAGTATGCCTCTGTTGTATGGTCTCCTTCATATAGGCGCTATGTAGATTCAATTGAATCTATTCAAAAGCAATTCTTACTGTTTGCCCTTAGGAATTTGGGTTGGGATGCGTCTGCTTCTCTTCCCCCTATGAAAATAGGTTGCTCCTGTTGTCCTTACCGGCCCTTGAGAAACGTAGATTTGTTCTTGCTTCGTAATCAAAGTAAAAAATATAGCTGTTGACTCGCCGTCATTACTTGGAGAAATATGTTTTAATATTCCTAACCGCTTCTCTAGGCACTTTACCTTGGTTAAGGTTAGTCAATGTAAATATAATTATGACCTATTTAACCCGCTCAGAGTTGTTTGCAAGATCCTAAATGACGTCTATCACCTATTCTCATTATCGGACTCTTTAAAGTCTGTTAAAACAACTTTGCTTAATACGCGCGATCTTTCATGACGTACTTACGCTAATGTGCGTTCGTAATATCTCACTTTTTTTTTCGAAAATTATATGGTGTTGTTAATGTGTCGGCTGCTGAGCTAATGCATGTTTGCAAAGGCTTAGAGGTGCACTTGCAACCTGGATGTGTTCTTGTTGCGGGTGTGCTTCTGTGCTAGCTGTATACATGCCCTTTTTCTTTGTTTTTTTTCTTTTTATTTATTTACACATGAATGATTATTTTTAGTTTCTTTGTTTTTGTTTTTATTACTCTTCTTTTTTTATATATTTCTTTATATTGTATACTAGTTTTAAAACAATTAGTATAAGATTTAAGGTGTAGTTGAATTCGACTGCAAAATTTAGTCGAATTCCATGTATTAGTAAGTAAAGTAAAATAAAAATAAAATAAAAAATATGAGTAGCTTTTATTCTCAAAAAGCAATCCGTTCCAGAAGGCAATTTACAAACTTACAGAAGGCTCTTTTACAAACCTCTAAATCTACAGTTTAACTCAATATCGTATCAAATGAACTCTCCTAAATACGCGTGCTTTTCCTATGTCGCCTCTAGATTAGTCGCTAATCTTGATATCTTCATAGGATTCAAAATTGAACTATATTTTTTCACTATTCTAACATGTTTTTGCATGGTTGCAGCTCCCGATCCAATTCGAATTTACGTCGGATGTGCTAGATGTGTACATGCACTTTTTCTTGTTTCTTTTTTCTCGTTGTTTATGTATAAATGAATTTTGTTCTTTTTATTTAAATACTTTCTAATAGGTATTAACATAAGATTTCTTTCTAAGAGTCAATTGAATTCGGCTATTAATTTATTTTAGGTGAATTTCATGGGTAAGTAAAACAAATAAATAATAGTGAACTCAATAATGAATATAATGGACTAACACATAAGAAGCGGACTAGCGGGCATGTGATAAAAGGTGAATGAAAAACGAACGATAACAAACAAAATATATGACAAACTAACGGACGGATATGAAATACAATAACACGGACTTTTATAATATATTCAATTAATTTAAATAAAATTTATATTTATTCTTTTTGTCAACGGTTAGCGAGCTACTCTTGGGGGACCAAAATCTCAAAAAACACCTACTTGAAACCATCCTAGATAGTTTCAACCCATATATTGGGTTCTTTAGTTTTAAAGTACGATTACACAATTTTTTGCCAATAAACTCTTTCGTGTAAATAAGCGCTTGTTATATCCATCTGGTGAAGGTATAATTCCTATTCTGACACAATTGTAAATTGTCCATTAGGGTCTCATATTCTACTAGTGATGAAAATGTTTCTGTATATTTTACACCGCTGTTTCCAAACTATCCCTGAGCTACTAATCTTGTGAAACAAAAACAACAAATAATCTAAAATAGTAAAAAGTTTCTTATATCCATTAATCAATTCCGATTTTAGAGAGAACAGTGCGTTACGATTCTTCCTTGTCGAAAACGTACGACCAACTGCTTATTTTTCTCTTTCTTTACTTTGCAGCTCAACTATCCTGCATCAGAATCGACCCCAATTCTGCGTCGCTTATCCTGCTCGGAACCAGTTCCTTCGTTGTCATCGACCATAAGAGGTAGAAAACACCATGTTTTTAACCGATCGTTTTTAGATGATTCGGCGAAGCCTGGAATGTTTTCAATGACGTATCTATATCTTCCGAAGACTTCAGCAACAAGAAAAGGACTTTTGAAACGTGGTTACAATTTACGAAAAGCTCTAGTACTCCGAGCTTCATGTTCGGTTAGCACCACATCACCAACGACATACTTGTTCTCAGCGACGATTTATTCATCAACAATACTGCTACGCATTTCAGTTGTCTCTTGCCCTACGAGACATTGTTCTTCGCCTAAAACGGGGAAAATGCGATTTTTGAAAGTATCACGAGGACGGTAAGAAAATAGAAGATCATTAGGACCTTTTTCTCGTAGTTTTGTTTAGCATTTTATTGATAGACCACTGAATATTCGATAACGTTAAAGCTCATATTGAATTATTGGTTGCCGTCGGCAGTAGCATAGACAACAAGACACGGTTCGTTTTTCGGTATGACCTCTAGGCGTTTGGACAGCATTTGAAATATGCTTGATATTATATTCGCACAGGCATCTCAAAGAAACTTGTCCACTCGTTCAGCGTTGAAAGAACACGCATACGTGGTTTTGACGGCACGTAGCATAATTGATTTTGTGAAAGTATCAACAATAACTAAGATGTAGCAGTTTCCTTTACTGCTTGTACGAAAAAGGCCCAAATGGTCCAAATGGTCTCACTTCTATTGAATTTTAGTGATATTCGGCGCCATCGCCCTGACGTTTGCTGTATGCACACTGGGTACAGCCACTAATATAACCTTTAACAAAATTCCACGTCCTTGGAAACCGAACAAAGCTCTTGATTCTCTCGATCGTTTTTTCAACATCCAAATGATCCGCTTTATCGTGATTCACTTGCGCTATTCCAACCCATCACTTCCGGAACCACCAATAACATTTTTCCTCCACCCTTTCTGAAAAATCGACTTTCCTGTACGGTGCAGTCCTTATCGATCGTTTTGTCTTCTATATTTACCAGTCGTATTCCATCTCTTATAGCATCATGTTGTATCTACATTGAGCATAGCCAATCGCTTTTACGTCACGATTTTAATTTTTTTTCCCGTAAATATAGTAACGAAATCGTTTTAATATTTCTATAACAAGTGTTTCCAATTCGTAACTATCTGCATTCTTTTCATTATACATAAAAGCCTTTCAACTCTGCAGTGCATTTTTACGTGTTCTTCAATTTTTCTGGGAAAAACTAATTTTTACTTAACTAATATTCCACTTTAAAGCTGTTTTATGGTACTTTAAATAAAGGAGTTAAAAAAACGTAGATGCTTTGGAATCTAAAAACTTTGTTTTTCGATTACATTTATTTTCGTATAATTTTGCAACGTGTTGTTTAAAATCTCAAAAACGATTCTTTGAAGCTGAAATATTTAAAAAATACCGATAACAACCTAATAGGAATGCTGTTACCTTAGATACATGAAATATTTAAATAACCTAATGGGAGTGTTGTTATTTTACATACACTAATTACATCTTATTGCTTGTGAAACTTTGTTTTTTTTTATACAAAAAAACTAAACAATTAAGAGCTGCTGAATTGATGAAGTCAGTTTGCAGTGCTTTGACTCGTTCTGCAAAAATCACCAAATCTTTGCATTTCGTGAGTTCTGTTGTGCAGATCCATCGCAGTCGTACAGGAATTTTAGGTATCCGCGGGCCCTGTCTCAACAGTTTAAAACGTATCTGTAACGTTTTTAACAAATTTTACAATTGTTATTTTTTTATTTTTATTATTAATTGATATGAATTAATTTGAAAATCTTTTTAAAGCAAAAATTTTCTATTTGCAATTTAAAAAGATTTTTATTCAAAAATTGTAAACGTCAAATTTTTTCTTTTTTTTTTTCTCCAATTTTAATGACTAATCAGTACTAACTCAAAACAGAACTTTCTCGATTGATAAAAAAGAAAATTTAATCACAAAAAAAGCAATCGCCTATTCATTTTCCTTCAGAAGCTGACTGATAACTTTAACGGTTCTGAATATATTTCTAACGATAGTTTGGCATCTTGTCTACCTAACGTTGTCATTATTGAGAAAAAGCTATTATATGATTTTAACAGTGGCTCGTGTCTTCAACTACAAGTCTCATCCCATCATTCCGATTTTCGATCCCTATCTCGATCATCGGGATCACCATCGATCATGTCAGTTACGTCTGATAATAATCCTTTCATTTCTTAAGGCGTTGACACTCAAATTGAAATTCCATCGATCGTGCTTTACCCACCACCTGTTAAAACCACAATCAAATTCTATGCAACCGCGCCTATTGATAGGTCGATTTCAGCCGAGAGTAGAGGAGCTGAGTCATCCGCAAATACTGCTTCCGTTTCGACTGATTTGGATAGCGTACCTACCGTAAAACATCAAAATTCTTTAACCAGTCGAGTAGCTGAGGATACATTAATTGATGACATTTTGCAATTTATATACGTCGAAAGTCCTGATACACCAAAACGGGATATTAGCGCGCTTAAATTTAACTACGTGCAACCACGGTAATCTCGGTGCGGCAATTTTGTGCTAAGAGACTATTATCTAAGAACTCTTGGTCCGCTAGCAAAACACGGCGCAGTTCAATTATTGCTGTTACCACGTTCTACCACATTTACCGACACAAAAAAACTAATTATAGAAAGACTTGGCTTCATTATTCTTTGCGGAAATGTTAGAGGCCTTAACCCTAAGCCCCGCACTTTGTATGCAGATAGTATCGGCTGTGATTATCATGGCTTCGCTTTTATGGAAACGTGACTAAAGTCCAACATATTAAGTTCTGAAATATTTTGTTCTAATTGCACAGTAGGTAGACAAGATAGACACTTTAATCCAGGGGCATGTTTTATTGGTTGTATGCAACTTTTTTTCATCCGAGTTAGTATCTTTCGGTTATTCGATCGATGCTGAATTTCTGCGTGTCCGTATCACTTTAGAAAATAGACATATTTTTATTTCTTGTTCCTATATCCTTCCATCGTCCGATATAGAAAGCTAGCTAGTGTATCCGAAATGTTAAAACCAATCGATTTGTTGATCGCATTGGGGGACTTTAAGTTGCCCTACGTGTCATGGAATACGGATGAACGCTCATGCCGCTTGGTACCGTCTTATAGGTACGAAGAAGAAAATTCTCGATCTAATCTTTACCAATATACCCGATATGTCAGTTTTCCGAACTGATCCATTTGTAATTCCTGAAGATGTTTATCATCCTACAACTTCCCTTTCATTGGACAATACCACTAGAAAGTTAGAAACGAATGATGCTGAAGTCAAGCGGTATCTCTTGAATTAAGAAAATTTTTTCTTGAAAAATTTTTTCTGAATTAACACCTGGCTACGTATACACAGGGACATTTAATTTACCATACCTACTTTTTGAATTCTATTCTCATAAACAAAGCCATTTCAATTTTCCTTCCCTTTACGTTCCTATTGATCCGATTTAGTTCTCACACGAGATCAGAAGAATTCGGAATGAGAAGAATAAGCTATTTAAGATGTTTCAAAAAAGTGGGCCTTCAGTTGATTTTTCCTGTTATGGTTGTGCTAAAAATATGCATCTTGTGGTTAATAAAAGGTGTTACAGCGATTATGTGCATAAAATGCAAGCAAATTTTAGGAACCCCTTGAGGATGTGGTGTATAATGATCTTGGTATTTTACTCGATCAAAAAATGATCTTTAACTTTCATATTCAATCAATTGTAAATAAAGCCAACTAGGCTTTATAAAAAGACACTACAAAGATTTTGATAATCGCTACAAAACGAACAGTTTGCATGTGGCCCTTGTCAGACATATTCTAGAGTATGGGCTAATTGTCTGGGCTCCAAGTTATTTTTGTCAGATAGACAGTATAGAGTGAGTTCAAGAAGAGTTCTTCCTTTTTGCCTTGCGTGGATTACGGTGGACTACGTCCTTACCTCTTCCGCCTATGAAAAATCGCTTAAAATTATTCGATTTATCGGTGCTTCAGAAGAAAAGGCACATGTTAAGAATGTCCTTCGCGTTTAAGTTGGTAAAGGGAGCTGTTAGTTCCCCATTTTTGGTGTCAATTATCTTCAAACGCTCCATCTCGTTTTCTAGGCATTATGTTCCAATTAAGTTCTTTCAATGTCGCACAAATCATAAGCTTTTTTCGCAGTTCCGTGTTGGTTGTAATAATTTGAAGAACTTTATACGTACGTTTCATTTCCTGATCCGGTCGCAGTACTGTAATTGTGTATATTAACAATAGGGTTAAGGTTTGGACAAGATCTTGAAATAAACTAAAATAAAAAACATTAATTGATATATATTTTTAGTTCGTTCGTTTTCGCGTGAAAAATTATTCTTTTGTTTCCAATTTTGTAAACTCCTTTTTAAAAATATATATATTAAATTTTTTTTTTCGTCCGGAGTTTCGGTAAGTGTTCCCCGGGATAACAGCTAAAACAACATCAGCCTGTCTCCATATGGAGACAGGATTTGCTCTGATTACTGCAGGTAGAGATGATTTGGAAGATTTTTATATGAACGCCACTCAGAATAACAAGAGATCGAGGGTGGTTGGGGATGAATTTGGTTTATGTTTCAAAGGAAAAGCTAAACTTAATTATTCAATAATGCTCAGCAACCAGATAGTTAATAAGCCTTTTGAGTTGGGTGCCAAAGCCATTCAAAATCACGAATTTACTTTGTACGGCTGTATTTATTTATTCCACTTATACATGAAACTCGACTAAAACAAATGACAGTCGTGTTCAATTAACTGTTAAAGTAAATCTTAAATGAATTAATATTAAAACTTAGTATAAGTATAAAAAATTAGTAGCTCAGGGATAGTTTGGAAACAGCGGTGTAAAATATACAGAAACATTTTCATCACTAGTAGAATATGAGACCCTAATGGACAATTTACAATTGTGTCAGAATAGGAATTATACCTTCACCAGATGGATATAACAAGCGCTTATTTACACGGCGAAAGAGTTTATTGGCAAAAAATTGTGTAATCGTACTTTAAAACTAAAGAACCCAATATATGGGTTGAAACTATCTAGGATGGTTTCAAGTAGGTGTTTTTTGAGATTTTGGTCCCCCAAGAGTAGCTCGCTAACCGTTGACAAAAAGAATAAATATAAATTTTATTTAAATTAATTGAATATATTATAAAAGTCCGTGTTATTGTAT
Source organism: Glossina morsitans morsitans (assembly GCA_001077435.1). Classification (NCBI taxonomy): domain Eukaryota; kingdom Metazoa; phylum Arthropoda; class Insecta; order Diptera; family Glossinidae; genus Glossina; species Glossina morsitans. The sequence continues at coordinate 85,247 of CCAG010012353.1, forward strand.
TTCATATCCGTCCGTTAGTTTGTCATATATTTTGTTTGTTATCGTTCGTTTTTCATTCACCTTTTATCACATGCCCGCTAGTCCGCTTCTTATGTGTTAGTCCATTATATTCATTATTGAGTTCACTATTATTTATTTGTTTTACTTACCCATGAAATTCACCTAAAATAAATTAATAGCCGAATTCAATTGACTCTTAGAAAGAAATCTTATGTTAATACCTATTAGAAAGTATTTAAATAAAAAGAACAAAATTCATTTATACATAAACAACGAGAAAAAAGAAACAAGAAAAAGTGCATGTACACATCTAGCACATCCGACGTAAATTCGAATTGGATCGGGAGCTGCAACCATGCAAAAACATGTTAGAATAGTGAAAAAATATAGTTCAATTTTGAATCCTATGAAGATATCAAGATTAGCGACTAATCTAGAGGCGACATAGGAAAAGCACGCGTATTTAGGAGAGTTCATTTGATACGATATTGAGTTAAACTGTAGATTTAGAGGTTTGTAAAAGAGCCTTCTGTAAGTTTGTAAATTGCCTTCTGGAACGGATTGCTTTTTGAGAATAAAAGCTACTCATATTTTTTATTTTATTTTTATTTTACTTTACTTACTAATACATGGAATTCGACTAAATTTTGCAGTCGAATTCAACTACACCTTAAATCTTATACTAATTGTTTTAAAACTAGTATACAATATAAAGAAATATATAAAAAAAGAAGAGTAATAAAAACAAAAACAAAGAAACTAAAAATAATCATTCATGTGTAAATAAATAAAAAGAAAAAAAACAAAGAAAAAGGGCATGTATACAGCTAGCACAGAAGCACACCCGCAACAAGAACACGTCCAGGTTGCAAGTGCACCTCTAAGCCTTTGCAAACATGCATTAGCTCAGCAGCCGACACATTAACAACACCATATAATTTTCGAAAAAAAAAGTGAGATATTACGAACGCACATTAGCGTAAGTACGTCATGAAAGATCGCGCGTATTAAGCAAAGTTGTTTTAACAGACTTTAAAGAGTCCGATAATGAGAATAGGTGATAGACGTCATTTAGGATCTTGCAAACAACTCTGAGCGGGTTAAATAGGTCATAATTATATTTACATTGACTAACCTTAACCAAGGTAAAGTGCCTAGAGAAGCGGTTAGGAATATTAAAACATATTTCTCCAAGTAATGACGGCGAGTCAACAGCTATATTTTTTACTTTGATTACGAAACAAGAACAAATCAACGTTTCTCAAGGGCCGGTAAGGACAACAGGAGCAACCTATTTTCATAGGGGGGAAGAGAAGCAGACGCATCCCAACCCAAATTCCTAAGGGCAAACAGTAAGAATTGCTTTTGAATAGATTCAATTGAATCTACATAGCGCCTATATGAAGGAGACCATACAACAGAGGCATACTCAAGTATAGGTCTAACCAAACACATGTGCAGTCTTTTGGTAATATAACGATCATCAAGCTCTTTAGACCACCTCTTAATAAAACCAAGCGCGGACCTAGCTACGCTTAACAAGAGCTCAATATGCAAGTTAAAACGCAACCTATGTTCAAAGAGAACGCCTGAATCTGTGAACGAATCGACGTCCTTCAACTTGTGTGAATCTATGAAATAGTGGGTAATGAATGACTTCCTTCTTTAGAAACAAAGCTTCTTACATTTATTTAGGTTTAGTGTCATATGATTCAACGAGCACCATGCAACCAAATTATTCGGGTCAGTTTGAAAGTGATGTGATTGCGATTCTATGGAAAAGGAAGAAAACAATTTCACATCATTAGCTTACATTAAGATCTGGCTGGATTTAGTCACCGAAGGCAAATCATTAATGTATAGATTAAATAAAATGGGTCCTAACTTGCTACCTTGAGTTACGCCTGATGAAACCGGGAATTCATATGAGGTGATGAAATTAAATAAAACCCAGAATGACCTATTATGCAGATAAGAGCTTATCCATTTACCTAAATGGGAAGGGAAGCCACAGGCTTGGAGTTTAAAGATAAGTCATTTATGGTTAACCAAATCGAAAGCTTTGCTAAAATCAGTGTATATGACATCAGTGCGAAAGTCACTAAAAAAAGTCTTGAAAACATGACGAGTAAACACTAACAGACCGGCGACCGTGCATCTTCCTTTTCGAAAGCCATGTTGAAATGGAGAAATTTATGATTTGATGGCAAAGGCTAAATGCTTAGTCACAATTCGCTCGAATAGTTTAGGCAAGACACTCAACTTGGCGATGCCTCTATAGTTCTCAACAAGTTGTCTACTCTCACTTTTGTGAATAGGAATAAGAAAACTACTCTTCCAACACAAAGGGAAAATGCCTAAATTCAAGGACTGATTAAAAATCTTTGAGATAACACCATATAGTACGACAGCGCAAGATTTAAGTACACATGATGGAATTCCATCAAGTCCAGACGAACAAGTCGAAAGTATTTAGTAAAGAGATTTGAGGTTTCAATGTCATCCGAGGACTCAGAGCCATTAAAAGAAACATGCGAGGGATTTAGGGAAAATTTTCTTTTGGAGTTAACAAACTTAAAAAATTATTTAGGACTAGCAAACAGAAAGGATTTAATGAACTGAAGGTATCTGCAATAATATTGGTGGTTGAGGGAATTAAATAAC
>CCAG010012354.1:0-99251 GCA_001077435.1 Glossina morsitans morsitans
AATTAGGGATCCAACTAGCCACAATGGTTTGCTTAATAACATATCCATCTTTTCCGTCGGAACTAGCATTTTTAAAAGACGATATTGCTCTAGATTGGGAAGGAGCCAATTTGAAAATACTAACACGCTTTAAACAGACTGATGGGACTTTCGCCGCCAGATAACTTTTTATGTCATCCACCGATGTTTCAGGCGCCAATCTTGACATAAACGTTGCTTTCCTGGGAGGAACTGCCGTCAAGCAAATGTCATTACTACTAGGAATAGTAGGGTTCACGGCTGGGGCGTTGTGAGATGGGGAGAATATAGAGGGGGTTACCACACTTGCACGAGCAGCTTGAGCGACATCCCCAGTTTGTTAAATCGCGCGTATTAAGAAAAATTGATTTGACAGAATTTTAAGAATTCGATATTAAAATTAAGCGATAGATATCCTTTAGATTTCTGCAAAGGACTCTGGGTGGATTGAAAAGTAATTATATCAACATTTGCTAAACTTTTTGAAAGCAAAGTTGAAGTTTATCTCACCAAGTAATGTCGACGTACCATTTGTTAGCTTAACTAAGAAGGGAACGCCAAGAATAAATCTACCATTCCCAAGTGATGGTAAGGTTAATAAAATCAGTCTATTTTCATAAGGAACCAAAAAGACAAGGTAAATAAACATATATTTTAATTAATACACATTTTGACTACACGTTGACATGTACGGTTAAAAACGTTATAAAACAACTTGTGTAGGCAAGCAATATAAAGAATGGCGAGGTGCAATGCAGCACCAGGATATATTAATAAAATATAATCTTTTATATGTCGTCACTATTATCACAAATTATTACTTTTTAATAAATCGAGCAAATAACATCTAGCAACGTCAGCTTGAACGAGGCGAACAATGAAGCCGCACACACCGAAAAACTGTTCAACTTTGTCGAACCTACGTGGGAATTGGCAAATCACGTGGTTTTATATGTATACAAACAAATAAAAGAAGAATAAAAAGATAGAAGGAGCAAAAACAACATATTTCAAATTTAAAAGCTAGTTACCTAATCTTACATTTCATATTACATTATTTTAACTCTCTTTGCCTCAATATTGCACGAAATTTCGGTTTTATACTATACATCATTTTCCAGAAAATGAAAAAAGGCGATTAATTTTTAATTTTAAATATATATATCAAATTGTTTTATTAAGTGTATTACATTAAACAATAATGTTTAAGTAATGGAATAATTAACAATAGCAAAGGGTTTCCGATGAGGCCGTAAGATTTTTGTCATTCTTTTTTTTATTCATCAATTTCAAAATGACTACTTATTCTCACTCTAACTTGGCTATCGTAATTTTTGTGACCCAATCCATTTGTTAGTTATTCACGTACACAAAAATTTGTTAACTTTTTTTAATAAAATGATATGGTCAGGCAGGGAAGCGCGCGTTTAAGTTTGTGACCAATGATTGTGTTATACGTTGTTTATAGTGGATAATAATAAGTTTAATACATAGCTTGCGTGTGTTGCTAAAGCAAACTATACGGCTAGTGTTTGTTTACATAAACGTTAGTGAACAAATGCAGAGTTGATAAGTAAAAGCCAAACATGTTTTGAAATACATTTTTATTTTTTTAGTAAATCACGAAAGAAGAGGATAAAAAGCTTTTTTGTGGAAACAGAAGACAATTTTAATTGTTTCCGATAAGTTTACCCTGTAGTTAATAATGTATAGTATTTAAAATGAACTTGCAATCTTTAATAAGTTTATGAAGAGATATTTGAGTGACAAAACGAGATGGATAATGACCGCTTAATTATTTTGGTTATGGTAATGGGGATGGTGTGAAGGCGTTATCGCCGTTCACATAAACGCAAAAAATGATTCTTTTATACACTGTATAGATTAGTTTTTCTCCGTTTTAAATCACTTCAATTTAATTTTAAATGATTTAATTAATTTTTCTAATGTAATTTAATCTAATTTCTCCTTTCTTGTTGTACCTTTTTGTTACCATAAAATTTCTTTAATAAATGTTAAATAATCGTTGCAAAACCTAAATTTTTAACCATATGATTATGTTTTGTTTTCACGAAAATACATCGCTGTTATACCTGTCAAACGCGACGCACACAAGTTGTAAAAGTTCGCCAAAAATGTACGTTCACGCACAACGCAACGCTAGCTACAAATTCATCTGCATTTATTTTGACGTGTCGTCAGTACGCACAATGGATAACGCAATCATTGTCTTAAGCAATTTATTGTATCGACCATATATGTTAACTATAGCCAATCGTTGTAAACACTATTGCTACATGTTAAGAAGAAAGTTTTAGAACCAAAAGTGAAAAAATCAGCACATATATAAACAACCGATATATGAAAAACAATTATACAAATAATAAATTCTTCTTTTATCCAGCAAATTAACCGTAAATTCGTTGAGACGTATAAATAAATAATGCAAAAGCAAATTAAACTTTTTATTGATTGTTGAAACAATGAGTGAAGAAAAGAAGTTTAAAAGAACGTCGAGGCGGGCTTAATTGATGTAGTTACATAAAACAAAAGAATTGTTTAAATGTTTTGATTTCAAAATCGTATTTTTTACACATTTGTTGCTGGTTTTTCACATCTTATAATATAATATCGTTTATAAACCAAAACTTCAAATCGAATGACATAGAATAACTTACATTAGCGCAAATTAAATATAAATTAGAAAAATTGTTCTTCTAACATTTATAATTTTTGCTTGTGCACGTATATAAATGTATGCCAATTCCCACATAGCCTTGTAAAGCTCGGTGAAGTTCATGTCTCATCCCGAAAATACGAATGACACATAGTTGTGTGAGACCTCTTATGCGTCAATGTGTTTTTCTCTAAAATTAATAAATTAGTTTATTTCCCTAAACATGTAAATATAAACGCGCACTCCTTGTGTTGACCCACTTACGATGAAGGCACAGTAAATATAAGAACATAAGAGTAAATTAATATATGGAAAGTTCGCTTTAGCGAACAACATTGCTTACATTTTTAAAACCCGCATATATTTTTCGGTTTTAGAAGTTTGAGGTTATTACTTAAATTACTTAAAATAAACCAAAACAATTGCGCTGCAGAAAGTTGTGCTAATGGGAATTAGGATTGTGTATGAAAAGAAAATTTGTTAAATGCATATCTTATATGTATTTGGTTACATAAGAAATTCTAATAAAACTGGTTATAAATATGAAATTATCATTATTAGTTAAAGTGGAGACGACGAGTACACCTGTCTGCATGATTAATCTGTAAACTTATTCTGCATTTCAGAAAATATTCAGATGCGGGTATAAACACGTATAAATAAAGTGAAAAACTATGTAATATTTGTACTAAGTTAAGGAATGTGGAGCCAAGTTCAATTTTCATAAATATTAACTTGAAATAGTGAAAGAAAGCAAACTTTTTTTAATGAAATGGGAGAAACAAATAAATAGAAAGTTCAATAAACTCGGAGAAATAAGATATCAGCAATGCGACATGTAATAAAATGCAATTTTATCAATCGGTCTTTCTAATAGCTCATATTTGTACAGTGGCTGTATGTTTGCATAAACTATTTTCATTTACTTCAGTTTTTTGTTTATTTGGATGAACGTAACAAATAATCTAGTCAATTTTTAAGAGAACTACATGAAATTCGGCACATTGTTCATCGGCTGTAAATCACAATGTCACATCTGCCTACGCCGCTTTATGGATTTGCGGTATTCTTTTTAATATTTTGGTGCGGCACTTGGTGTTTACATTTATTGGCGATATGTTATGGGTAAAATAGTTTTTTAAATTTCATCTATGTAAATAATGATTAATGTTTGTTTGGTTCTAGTAAATTTAGATTGCATAAAAAATCGTCCACATTTTTAAACGAAACACCTTTACCGGGAGTCTCAATATTAAAACCGCTTATGGGTGTAGACCCTAATTTAGAACACAATCTTCAAACATTTTTTACTATGGATTATCCAGTGGTAAGTATTTAATGAAGGCAATTTTAAGTAAGCGCGATGTATTTCTACCTAATTTTTTACCATAAGAGTGATAAAGACGTGCTCATATATACACTTTTAAAACCTTAAAATCTTCCCTGTTTTTAGTGCGACAGAAATTTGGCTAAATAAATAAATAGTTCTTTTACTTTTATTTTCACTTGTGATATATGTGATTATGACCACTTAAGTTTTAAAGAATTGCTAATATAAAATTAACATATAGGAAGATTCCATTCAATGCGCTTTCAATCAGCTTCACTTTACGAGAGCAATTCTTGCCCTTATTTTCAATCATTGCACCCATCCAAAACCAACTCATCAATCATTTTTCGGAAAAAAATAGACAATTTTAACACCTATTTCAAATTTTAATACGAAAACACAGATTTTTTTTGTAAACTAGCAATTCTTGATTGTAATGTCAATATGTATTTGTAATATAATGGAAAAGTGAGGAGGTGAGTGCTTCTATAATTTTGAAAAGATTTTTTTTTTTTGCCTTGCAAAAAATTTGAAATAACTTTTTAGTTTTTTTGAGAGGTGAAGAAAAAATCTTGCTTGAGAAAGTATTGTTGATTGGAGAAGGTTAGAAAAATGGTTATTTTTTGGATTTGGATTTGAAAATTAAAATAGAAAATCGGAAAATATTTAAAAGTTCCTTGTTGTGTAAGCGGTGAAAAATTCTAATATAGTCCGATATCACCAAAAGAAAGAAAATCGGAAACTACTTGTTAAGGATAATCACAAAAAAACCAGTTCTTTGTTGCTAATTTGCCGACTTGCAATTTATGTACGATTGCCTGCAATTTATCGGGCAAACGTGCAAAAGATAGAAGCAAAAATTTCGTCCTCTAAATTATATCGGGTTATTGAGATTTCAAGTCTAAATACCTTCTACTATGATATTGTTGGTTTTTTTTTAAATAAACACAACAAGACACGTGACACCTGAGTATTCCAAAAATATCTGTCAAAAGTTACTTAACACTAATTAACAAGATTTTGTTTCGAAAAAATAAAAAAATAATTGTAGTTATATTTTTTAAAAATTTTGTTTAATTAATATTCGGTGAGACTTCGTGAATGCGCATTCGACGAGGTTCTACGCCAGGTAGGTTAATTAAATTTAATTTTTGAAATATTTTAACGAATTATTAAATTTTATTGTATTGCATTGTATAAAGTGATTCTTATGATGTTAGTAATTTGAATATATTGACAAATTTAAAATATTTGTCCACATATTGGTTCTTTATTATCGATTAAATAACTTATAAACGTGATTTAATTATCAGAAATTAAATTTAAAAAAAAAAAAGAAGAAAAAATTCAAATTAAACTAATTTTTTTAAATTAAATTATTTTATTTCTAATTATTTTCTTAAAACTTTAATTTTTCAAGATGTTTTTTTCTTTAAAAATTTTATAATGAACGGTTCGAGATTTGGTAAAATTTTCTTAGGGTTGGTTAGGAAAAGGTATGGGATAGGATAGATGTTCAGGACGATTTAATTTTTGTTTGTTGTTTTAAATTTAAAATTAAAGAATGCACGCGAACAAAATAATTAGTTTTTGCAGCGCGGATATTTGTGTGTAGCGACCCACACAATTCCGACGAGCCAGACTGATTTCCGAGTAAAAAAATACCGCTCAATTTAGAAATAATTTTTTGGTGCTCGACGCGGGACCCACAACACGGATACACTTGGAATACCTCTTTCCATCATGACATGTACAGTGGGTTCCGAAATATTTTGGCTATATCCTTTTAGTTTTTGTATCTCTTCTTTGCATTATATTATCATTAAAAGTGTCCATTATTGAAATATTAAGAAGATCATAACTCCTTTTGCAATAATGCGAATTTTGATAATCACTTTCAGGTATGCAATTCGTTTCGCAAAGTCAAGTCATTAAGCCACCTGAATTATCTTTTCTTCTCTTCATTATTTTTCGGTTTTATTTTCTCAATTGCAGATATACGGGTTGATTTATTTAGCATGTACTTATTGAGTCAGTTTTCTGGAATTTGTTTGTTTTCTACTGGAAACGTGGATTGATTTCCTAAATGCCGCAGAAAATGATGCACTCGATCAATTAAAGTTAAATATTTGTTGGGTTTCATTTGCAGTCATTACAATAAAGTGATGCCTATGAAACAGGATACTCGGTAATATTTAACTTTTGAAAACATAAAATTTGTAGTTTTTCAGTATGTCCGCTTTGTGATACTATTCCTGTTTTCTGATGAAAATCAAACCGGTAACGAATAATTTACTTAATATAATGTGTTTGCTAATTTTGATAGTTTTTTCACTGGAAAAGTGCATACATTGAGAAAAATTGGTGCAGTATACATTGATTAAAATATTTTCCAGCATTTTTTACATGTTACCAAATTTCTAGCAACATGGCGATATCGCGTCAAAAGAAGTTGTATTGGTTTGGCAGCGATCCACTTCTTCTTCCACTTTACGGACCCGCGTGCCAGCCAACCCGTGCTGCAACGAACTGAACAACTAATCCGAAGGCGTCATATCTGGTGAATGGGCGGAACTTCGAGTTCGAGCTGCAACAGTGTATGTCTGGGCAACTCTTGCAACAGTTGGTCAAAATGGTATTTTCAGTCAATTTGCGACGTGGCCATTTTTTCTCCTTTTGAATCGTTCCTATCACATTTAAACGTCTACAAACAGTTGATTCATCAATTGCTAAGCTGTTCGAAAGTTCTTTGAGAGTTTGAGATGGGTTTTCGTCTAATTACTCTTTGCAATTGATCGGTTTTCAGCTTTTTTAATCCTCCAGGGCGTTTTTCGTCATTGACATCAAAAGCACCACATTTAGTCGTTAAACCAAAAATTGACAATTGGGATATGATGGAACAGCATCACTACAAGCTTCTGAACTTGTATGGTGGGCTTTGGCAGCAGATTTATTCAAATTAAACAAGGAAACTAATCAAGGTCGAAAGTGCAATCTTGAGCGGTCCATGATTAGCGTCGGCGTAGGATATATGAGTTAATAATATTAAATTTAAAATTGTTATTTTAAGTAGAGAAAAGTCTAAATTATCGAATTTAATCGTTATATGCACTGGTATTTCCCAGTTCTTTACAATTTTCATCTGTTAACGTCGCCTATTAAAATTAACGCAAACATCTAATATTTTATCGTCAATTTTTGCTAGAGACTAGTTGCACCCTTCAAATCTGTTATATACCTAAATATCGGAAATCTAATTTAAAGCAGCAAACTGTCGTCACAAAACTATATCGAAGATCCTAGTATTATCCTCACAACTTCTCTTAAGTGTAGTTTATGCAATAAAACCATAAATATTAAGAACAATTATATCAAAATCTGTTCCGAACACTTCTTTCATAAGAGCTGTTTTAATTGACATTTAGAAAATTGTCAGCAATGTGGTAATATATTTACGTCAGATTCATCAAGAGATACTTAAGCAGATCAGAATCAAATAGTAACTAGACAACAAGTCTGCAGACAAAACGCTAACTGATTCGTTTCAGTCAAACGAAAATTTAAATGTTAGAAATCCATATAGACGACAAGAAATGAATACTTTGACTCAGATAAGTTTAGAAACTTTTACTTGCAAAACGCTCCGTTATCTGCTCGCAAAGTGGAATCCAATTCCCGTAATATTAATTTCCCACCCTTACAAGGAAATCCTTAAACTATAGATCAGTTATTAGGTATAAACAGTTCAAATGATAATGGGCCAAACCTAGATCAGAGATATTTGAGTCAAGCAACGAATACCGTAAGGTATACATCCGATAAAGTAAGCCAAATAGTCCACCATTGGAAAGTACGGATTTCAAGGGGATCATCTGTACAAAATGGAGGTTTTAACGAAACAGATGCCAGGGGGAGACTTTGACCTCTTATGAAGGTACGCCAGCATACTTTTGGACGGCAAGACAGGTTGGTTTTGGTGTTACCATCGGTCTGTAACGGTAGTTAAATAGAGTGAACTCAGCATTGCATTAAAGGTTCAATGTAAAGACACGCGTACTGACATGGATTAGGATGTCTAAAAAGAAAGAATTATAAAAAAATCGGCTAAAGCTATTCTGGAAAAATTTTAAACGTATTCAGCGGAGTACAATGTCTTCCTTTTTTGGTAAGTCCCAACGATGTTCGTCCGTACGTTGGCGTTATACATTTCGAAAGGAAAATTTGCGAGTTATTAGGTTCTGGTGCTTCAATTCCTTGCATTGGGAATAAATTGGCTAAAAGTTATTTAGAATCAGGCAAACTTATTAAGCATATAACATCATTGATCCAAAACACGATTGCAAGTCGCAGAGCATTTCTGGATTTGTGAAAACTATTATTAAAACTATATGGAATAGAAAACGTCATTCAAATTTTTGTCATTGCTACTTTATCTGAAGGTTTATTTTTGGGTTGTGATTTATGGAAATTATTTGACTGAATGCCCCGAGCATAAGATATGGGAAGTTTCGACCGGACAATCTAATTCAGTAAAAGCATTCAAAATATGCGTGTTAAACAGTTCACATTTGCAGCAGCTATAAAAAGTTATTCGAAATTTCGTATCGTTTGCTAAGGAAGGTCTCGGAAGATCAAATATTCGTAATCGATATTGGATGTGCTAAGTCAATTAAGCAGAGATATTACCCAGTTTCAGTTGCAATTGAAAATTTACTGTGTGAAGAGTTGAATGTTGAAAATCGGTGTCATTGAGAAATCAAAATGTGCGTGGAGTTCATCTTGCGTTCCAGTACGTAAGCCTCAAAAAAACTGACTATGCCTAGATACTAGGAAGTTGAATGAAGTCACTGTCGAAGATGCATATCCCTTGTCCCACGTAAATAGTGTAATTAGCAGATTACCCAACGCAACGTTTATTACTGAACTTGATCTTAAAGATGCCTTTTTGAAAATTCCTTTCGATAAATATTTTAGAAATTGAACGGCTTTTACTGCAACGGATTTGGACTTCGTAATGTACTACAAACAATGTCGAGACTAATAGACAAAGTAGTATCACCTCAGCTTACAAATCAGATACTTGTTTATTTAGATAATCTCATTATTCCCGACACCTTTCAGCGCCGTATAAAAGTTTTGTCATTATTAGCAAAACTGCTTAGAAATGCTGGCTTCACTTTGTATGTAGAGAAGAGTAAGTGTTGCATTAAAGAAGTTTAATATTGTGGACTTATTATTGAAAAAGGTGCTATTCGCATGGATTCAGATAAAACTTCTGCCATTATTGATTCCTCCATTCCAAAAACTGTAAAAGAAGTTCGTCATTTCCTTGGCATAAGTGGGTAGTCATCGAAACATATGCAACTGTTAGCGCTCCATTAAGCGAGCTGACAAGAAACAAAAGAAATTTTGTCTGGAAAGATACAGCTCAAAAGGCAAGGAGTTTTGCATCCGTTTTACACTGTCCAGACTACACTATGCCGTTTTTCATACATTGAGACGTAAGCCATGCAGTTATTGGGAGTGTTTTACTTCAGCTAAATGCCGATGGTGACGAGCCTTTCGCATTATGTCAAGGAAGTTACATAAAGCCTAAAGTAATTGCTCAGTTACGGAACTGGAGTGCCTAACTGCAATTGTTAGTGTTTAAAAAATCGTAGGCACATTTCGAAGGGGCTGAATTCACGATAGTTGCGCAAAATGAAGTGGCTGATGTCTCAAACCGACCTGAGCTCTGGATTATCAAGATGGGCTCTAAAACTCAAAACTTTTCATTTTAAAATTTTTCATCGCAAGGGCATATCGCGTATCGTTCCCGATGTATTTTAACGTACTAGCTCACACAAAGAGAAGTCAGCAAAATTACATAATAAAGTTTCACGAAACCTTTTTGTTGATCTTAATTCACCTTAATTCAAGGAATTGGGAGAAACGCTAATAAACTACTAGATCTAAAAGTAGTAAATGGATTTGTGTATAAGCGAACTGAACATGAAGTTGGTGACGACTTATGTTGGAAGTTATGGATCCCAAGCATGATGATTAATGAAATGATATACAAAGTCCGTAAGGATAAACTTGTCTTCACTTGTAGGAATTAATAACACAGTAGAGTGAATTCGACGGCTTTAGTATTGGCCTGGTTTAATGAGTGATGTCAAAAACCATATAAATGGGTGTGATATCTTTAAGATTGCAAAACATCCAAATTACCATCCATGGGTAAAACAACTATGACTCGAAGTCTCTTTCAACAATTATAAATCAATTGTTTGATCCCTATCCCAGAACTAGAACAGGAAATATAGGGATTTTTGTAATTTTCTATCAAAATTTATTTTTTTTTAAGCTGTAAAAAAATTAACTACGGATGTAATTTGTAAATATTTACAGGAAAAAATTTTTCATGCTTATGGAGTACCCGAAATTATTGTGTCACATAATGGTGTTCAATTTAAATGCGATCAGTTTAATGAGTTGATGAGAAAGTATAATATTACTCATACTTTCATAGCAGTTCACTCACCTAAAGCTAACGCATCGGAACAAGTCAACCGAACCTGCTATTAGAGCTTTTGTTGACGTAGTTCGAAAGAATTGAGATGCAATGCTCACCTATATCGCTTGCGCATTGCGTTCTAGCGTTCATTCTACAATAAGGATTCAGTCATACTATGCTACATTTGGCCAACACATGATAACAAATGCAACGAGCTATGTGTTAATTAAACGAGTGAGATGGTAACAAACAGAATAGCCGCTTTTTTAAGGGGAGATTAGATATTAGTCGTAAACAAGCTTGTAATCTCAGGGAAAAACGATTTAAGAGAAATGAGAACACTTAAAATTTCCGGTCAAATAAAATAACGTATAAAGAAGGTCAAGAAATTTTCGGGCGGAATTATAAGCATTCCAATTTTGAAAAATCCGTTGTGCTTGTAAAAGCCAGGTTGGTGAAAAAGTTAGGTGATTCATATTGAGTTGGAAGATTTAAAAGGTAATTCTATAGAGACTTATCACGCTGAAGATATACGCTAGTAATCACAAACAATCATCTTTTCGGCAGTTTCTACCCCAAAGCGGATATTTCGTCGAGGTTGATATATGGAACAAAGAAGTTATTTTTGGGTGAGTTTAATTTTTTAAGTGCTTTAATTTTGAAATGATAATTTTTTTCTTTGGCTTGGAAAACATTTGAAATAATTTGTAAGTTTTTTGAGAGATGGGGAAAAAAAAATCTTGGTTGGGAATGTATTGTTGATTGGAGAAGGTTAGAAAAATTTTTATTTTTTTCTTCATCATTCATTCAGTACTGAGATATTGCGAATTTGTACCCTATTATTGACATTTCAAGTCTAAATACCTTCTACTATGACATTGTTGGATTTTTTTTAAATATACATAAGACCCTAGAGTATTCCAAAAATATCTATCAAAAGGTACTAACACTAAATATTAAGATTTTGGTTTGAAAAATTAAAAAAGTAATTGTAGTTATATTGTCAAAAAATTTTGTTTAGTTTATATTTGATGAGACTTTGTGAATGCGCATTCGACAAGGCACTACACCGCGTAAGTTAATTAAATTAAATTTTTCAAATATTTTGACATATTTATTATTGAATTTTATCATTTATCATGTTTCATTGTATCAGGTTATTCTTATTATGTTAATTATTTTAATTTACTCATAAATGTAAAACATTTGTTCACATATTGATTCTTTATTATCGATTAAATATTTCATAAACATGATTTAATTATTAAAAATTAAATTTAACAAAAAGAAAAAAAAATCAAAAGAGATGAAGTTACTTTATTTCTAATTATTTTCTTAAAACTTTAATTTAAACTATATCTAACATACTTAATTTCATACTTTTCTTATTTTAAAGATTTCACAATGAACGGTTAAAGATTTGGTAAGATTTCCGGAAGAAGACATTAGGGTTGGTTAGGAATGGGCTGGGACAATTGTCTAAGACGATATAATTTTTGTTTGTAGTTTTAAATTTAAAGTTGGAGAATGCACTCGAATAAAATAATTAACCGTTTTCGTAGCGCAGATATGGCCATTTCTCACTACCGTAAGCGCTGTTTTTCGCTTCTTCTTCAAGATGTATCAATATAATCTAAGTTCAACTGGCACTGTTAACTCTTGATATCGAAAATCCGCAAAGGCAATGAAAGGACATGCCCACAGTACAACATAAACTGAGAACACCTGCGTTTTCGAAAATAGGAAAATTGGAGTTTTTGCGCATTATGCATGTCCTAACATAGATGAAGCGTGTAATAAATGCACCCATCCTATCTTAGATGTAAGACTTTGGTCCCCATTATACCTTCAGTGCGTTTGTCTGTTGCCTTTCTGCTCGTCGACTAATGGTCGTAGATTCGTATGAAGATGCTAAGGTCAAAGGACAGCCGGTCCTTGAATTTAGGATAGCCTGGATTTCGGTTAAAGCTGTGACAAGTTCTTGATATGTTAGGCGAACACTAGCGGGCGTCTGATTAAAGCGACGTTTGGATGATGTTTTGGACGCGCCCACCACGACAGCGTACCCGTGGCTGGGAATAGTAAAGCGAAAATTAATAAATTCATACGAACAAGAATTGACAATGTGATTTTGATCCGCACCGCCAAATAGGAACGTTTTCAATTCTTTTAGCTTTGAGTTTGCCAATACAAGGGTAGTGCCGGTTTTGCAAAATATTTCGGTTGGAAAATCCCTTCGTCCAACTTCTTTTCTCGGAGCAGTGATGAAAGCATCCGTTGACAAGTCGGAAACCCCTTCGATGCGGAATGCGTTCATTGTAAGACAAACAAAAAGAGATTTGCTTACACGTGTACGTTTCATATGGGAGTTTGTTTGGTATGCAGAGATAATTATTTACATGGCCATAATAGCATGTCTTGCAAATACTCTTGATGGGTTAAGTCGATCTGCAGAAAAAATTTTTTTCTTATATTGAAGTAGTATATTGAAGTAGTCTTAATCGAAAACGTGTGCATACATTGTGAGAAAGAATTTATAATTTTAGGTAGAGAAAGGTCTAAATTGTCGCATTTTTTCGTTATGTACATAGGTATTTCCCATTTCTTTATAATTTTTGCCTGGAAAAGTCGCCTATCAAAATTAACGTAATTAATACATCTAAATTATACAATATATAATGCGAAATATAAAAACATCGTCATTAATAAGAAGCGTACGATGACCAAACAAGTGCCTAATGGCCTTACCATATCGAGTTATTTTTTATACTGAATTTTAACTGACTTGTCAGATATTATATGTTGAAAAAGTAATTAAAATGTGTGCACGATTATAGAGCCTGGAAAGCCTGAACGGTCGGTAAATCATCTACGACGCTTTCTTTGCATGTTATAATAATGTTTAATATATTCACAAGGATTTTTATTGAGAGGTGAAGTTTAGTTATTAAATTATTAAAATTTGCATCTGACAGTTCTTACATATGTGCAGAAAATAGTAAAGTGCAAACCCCTCAATTGATCTGACACACGTGTTTCTTGTACTCAGTACATAACATAATGAAAGGGAGAAACTACAGCGTATTATAGATGATTTTTTGGTGAAATGAATAATTCGAAATATATCGTCCCGTGATGACGAAACAGTTACTGAATGGGTCGCCAGAGGACAAAAGTGAACATTGCGTTGTAAATTTTGTGAGCACTTAGAGACATTCATCACAGGCAGATTCATAATGAAAAGATTTTTATCAAGTTATGTGAAGAAGACAAAACAGGTACCCTTCATATAGAAAACTATTGGTAATCGAAACGAAGATTTTATCTATCAAAGGAAGAAGGAGAAAAACGACAATGAGAAGAAAGATAAATCATACAAACGTTGCAGTTGGAAAAGCCTTGATGCAAAAAATTGCAAGTTCAGGGACAGTATATATGATATCTGGCCACATTTACTCAGTTTGTAGAGAAAAATCAAAAGCTAAAAAAAAACATGGTTTAAAGCGAATCAAATTTTAATAATTCTATTCTTAGTATTGCAATTACCACCAAAAGTTATCTTAAGACAAAGTTCGAACACAGTAAATAACTCGAAGCAAGAAGCACTTGAAAGGTATTGCAGCGAATCTAATCCAAAAGAAGCCGACTTAGCCAAAAAGAGAACAAAAAAAGAAAAACAGTGAAGCTATTTCTCGACGAGAGCATCAAATGCTGACCGCATAAAATAAAATAAAGTAATAATCGTGTGTGTCTGTCTAAATATTGATTTACGGACTTGATTACTTCTGGGGCCACACTTAAATGCCTTTTTAAAAGCATTGGAGGCTGTAGAGATGGACGCACGTATCATTACTGAGTTAATTCGGTAGAGATACTTTTGTCTCCTTCGGCCCATGATTTGCAGTGAGATAACCCGAGGTTGGTTCCGATGGCCCTTCTACTCTATTTTCCTCTCATAATAAAATTTTAATACATTTTTTGTATATATAGTTTTTTTAATTTAATTCATATCGGTTTTAATAATACACAAGACGACGTTAATGCCTATTTGAATAATTCGAGGGAGCGTATTAACTAAGTTATAACTGTACATATGTATTTATTTATAATAGGTTGGAGGGAAAGTTCTGTCGTATTTTAAAGAAAATATTTGAATTCATTCCTGTGGAACCCAAACACTTTGCTTTAAGACAAACCGTAGAGATTTAATGTGATCTCCAAGAGTTGTATGATGAATGCCTACCTCTACTGCAATTTCTCGACTTGTTAAATGTGGATTATTTTCCAACATGGATTGCAAAACATCCTTATCGATCTTAGATGGTCGTCCAGATCGATCACTTTGTTGGAGGCTCAGATTCCTGGAACGCAATTTGCTAAACCATCTTTGACAAGTACGAACACTTACAATATCTTTTCCAAATACCGCACATAAATTTTTACATGCAACCGAGCGTTGCTTCCTTTTTGGAATTCATACAAATTGTCGTGTCGTAAATGCACTTTATCTACTGACATGTTTTTCACTTTAAATATCAGTAAATGATGAACGGTAAAAAAAACTCCTCTTGTATTATAGAGCAAGTAAAAAAGCAAAAAAAAAATCCGAATGAGTCACTAGCCAGATGTTTTTTTTATTTAGAAGAAAAATTACCTGCCTATTTAAATTACGACAGAACTTTCTCTCCAACCTATTATGTTAACCACAGTTATATACCCACAGGGGATATATCGAAAACAAAAGAAAGCCTGACATAACGGTAGTGTGCTGCAGAATATGCTGTTGAAATTTGCTATAATGGACGGATGAAGATCTTGTACATAACTGAAGATATCATGATGTCAAATGAATCTTCTTGAAAGCAACTGGATTATTTGAGGGTCTATTGTGCTATGATACGAAGGTTGATTGATTTACTACTTATAACCCTGTGTTAAGTGTTAAGATTCTTTTTCAACTAACTGGCAATCATCTTTTAAATTTCTGACTCGTAAAATTATCATACAACGCATTTCATAATTATTCAGTTAAAATTGTATATCTTTAATTGGTTTAATTTGTTATATATTGTTTTAGTTAAACAATATATAATAGGTATGTAATTGGTAATCGCTTTCCATGGCCACAAGATGTGTATATAAAAAAAAAAACAATGTATGAAACAGTTTAATTTACCATTATGCTACACACTTAATTTTGGATAAGCGAGGACGTTAATGTTGACGTTCATTTACTGTCTTATGTTTTACATTTTCACCATTTTTTTTTTTTGATACCTTGAGTTTTTTTATATCGAGTGTATTTATTTATTTTTTTTAACAAGTAATAATATCAACTAAATAACTTGAAATTTTCGCTTTTATATTGTTTCATTTCATTTGGAATTTTTCTGAAAATTCTGATGTATTTTATTTAATCCCCTTTCACGCAAATCGGCATTTTTTCTTTTCTCGATTAACGTTGAACTTTTATTTTGGAAGAAAATATCTTATGAAAATTAACAATTTAAAATTAAAAAAAAAATTTAATGTAAGTTACACATTCGATTTTCGGCTGAGTTTTCCTTTTTCTTTCACATCGATCACTTAATCTCCCGAAAAAATATCCGACCATATTTTTTCTATTTCAACTTCCCACATCACTCTATTCTGTTCTATTTCGTCGGCAAAACCAACACAAAAAACTCCCCGTCAATCATGTTATTAACGAATTAGATTAACAATCCCACTCATGCAATAGCAATTTAATTTTTAAGTTAGACTGAAGTTTAACAATAAGTAAAGTAAAGTAAATAAATAATTCCTGAAACCTCTAGAGCAAATGTCACGAGGTTGACATTATGAGTTGACTACTGACTACTGACTGTTACTACTATAATATGTTTCTACATTTGGGAAATCCGACAACGTCACCACCTACAAGCTTCAAGATAGAATAACAACAAATTTTTGAATATTGGATTGTTTGCGAAAAATGGCTTTCTCCTTGCTTTTACCTAATTTTATTTTCAATAAGACTTTTTTACAGGCTTTTCTTTTAGAGTACCTATGTAATCCGAGTGTGGGTCTTATTCCCCAGCTTTAACTACTCTTAAATCGCTTACAACGATTTGACTTTGGCACATCAGAAAGTCATAGATAGAAGCATCCATTTTAGCATTCTGCATTTTTGAAATTCTTTAATCAACCATATTTAATTTTTTTTTCAAATCTTTAAGCTTAAGTTTAAAAATTTATAATACTGGCAAATAACTAAGTCCTTCGTGTAAAATTGTTATGTGAAGCGTAAATGCTTGTCGCACTGCACGTACACTCTGAAAATCACAAGTTTTTAAAAATTATATAATACACGAAATCATGAATTCATCTTCACCTTAACAGTCTTCTGCTTGCTTGTGTTTATATTGGTATCCGTAAGAAGACTACATGCGTTGTTTATGTTTCTTGTTGGGTTCGAAAAGTAAAAACGCTTATAATCTCTAATATTTGTTTAATAGCTTAAAGGCATTACTTTATTAAACTTTTAATAGTATTATGTGGATTAAAATATTAAATATTTTATTGATATAAAAGGGTATGAGTTTACTTCTTCGTTAACTTAACTATAGGATAATTAATATATACGATAATTAATTATACTAGTGTGTTTCTCCTTGAACAGCGACGAGAAATAACATGACAAAATGGAAAATTGGCACCAAAAGTAGCGGTAGAACCAAGCTAGTAAATAACTAACTTCCACGTAGGAAAACAATAACCCCACTTCTACATTTTAATATAATAATATAGCACACATACCCTCTTGGTAACTCCCGCTTATGACAGGAGTGTTTTTGGTATCCCCTAAAAATTATTGGCTAATCTCGTTAATTGCATACTTAATAACCTCAAATCAGAGTGTTAAATGAATTTACATTGTTCAAATCTTAACCTCTACGTTCTGTTAACGGTCGTGCGAAACTATAACTAAGCGCAAATTGCAAGTAGAGCGGTAGTTTTCTTATAAAGTTACGTCATAAAACATCAAACATAGGAGAAAAATAAATGTAAATAATAATAGCAAAAATTAACTAGAAATGCTTTAGCGATAAAACCGCAAAATTTATCGGTTATATCAAATCTTGTGACAGATGCACTAACTATTATTGATTCAAACAGAAATGTAGGTAATAAAACAAACAGTATTTAAAGCAATAATGTCAACAATTTCAATAATAACAGCAACACTGCATACCAAAATAGCAATGAATACATAACTAAAGCTAATTATAACGAAAATAACAATAAGAGTAGTCTCAACAACAACTTTACTTTAATAATTGCTCATTAAAGTAAATTAGAACTTCAACAACAGCAATTTCGATAACGACGATAAAGTAGTAATACAAAAATTACAACATGAGCTGCGTCAACAATGACAGCAACTCAATAATACCCACTTCAACTCTGTCTTCTATGGTATGCCTTTATAAAATTTGGTCAGCAAGGTCTAGAATTGATTCGGATCGATACGTAACCTGCTGATTATGTGAACGCTTACCAGAAGACTTGCTGACGCATGTGTAAACTCTACAAGAAGATTACACTGGTTGCACCTAAATTGAAGAAAGAAGCACATTGAGTTCTACCCTTTTTTACCCAGGTTAGAATGGGATTTTCTGAATTAAATTAGGAGCTTTTGGCTCCGATCCTAAAATTCAACGAATATAGGGCGATGTTCAACAAGTTCGAGTAAGTGAAGACTTTTGGATTCCGCAAACTATCACGAAGACCACTTGCAACGTGTGTTAGTATGTACTACTTAGTAGCATAAAGTAATTAAAATTAAGAAGTCCGTAATTAAAAAAAAAAACATTTTGTCGCTATGTCAACGTGGATAGCGAATAATGTCTATTCAAATGGATCACTGAAAACAGTATTTGAACTTTCACCTTTAAAGACGCAATATCGCTGTTCGCAAAAGTAAATGTAAAAAATTGTCATGTCCCAGAGGCTCGGCTATATAGATTATATAAAGCATATTCGGTGAGATCATTGAAGGTGTTGAAAATTTTAAAGGATTGTATGTTGTTTTCGTTCCCAAACTACGTTTCCATCCACGTCTGAGCCTTAATGAGAATTGATCTCGTGAATTGAAACATCTTCATACAGTAAAAAGTTTATTCATTGTAGTGGTTAGGCTAGTTCTAGAGCACTCCTCAATATTGTGGTCCACAAGTTATGAATATGATATTGATTTAATAGAGTTTATCCAAGAACTATTTCCTATACTGGTGTTATGTGGGTTAAGACAGAACGCCAATTGCATTTTTCCTCCATATGTCAATCGCTTGAAATTATTTTAGATGGATCAAAAGGCGTACAATGCTTTGTGCGATGAAGTAATTCCGAAGAAACCAACAACACTTACATACAAGGTCATCGTTGAACACATGCGTGATTACTATCAGCCAGAACTATTAGAAATAGTGGAGAAATTGTCGTTAGTATTAGCAGTGAACGCTTCACCTAACAGAGTTGGTATTGTCACTATTTCTCGTATGGAACTGAAGAACGTATTCAGGATGCTTCGTGGACGTTGTCATCTGTTCAAAAGTTCTGTGGTTAAATAGATCGTGAAGCACACGAAATTATTTTTTGGCCAAAAGAATTTTATCGATATGTTTATGGGCGAATGTTTATTGTGGTCACAAACCACAAACCCTTAAGTCAAATATTTTCATCAAAAAACTCACTATCAACGTCGTTTATCTCGAGAACGCAACGTTTAATTGTTTTAGAATCATCCGATTTTAACATACAACATAGAAAAGCTGCCCAAAATACGAACGCTGATGCTATGTCAAGATTGCCAATTTCAGATATATATAGTAATATTAAAGAAGTACCCGTAATGCAAATTAAAACCATTGAAACACTGGCGATTACTGTATTATTTTATTTAGCTACAACGCGTAAAGGTCTCCAAATATCCCTATTATTATTCGGTCTTCAAGAAGACAGAATAATGCAACCGCATTTACCTTTTGTCATTAATCACGCTGAATTTCCGTCATAACAAGACTTTCTCCTAAGAAGTACGGGTGTATATGTCCTACCAAAGTTCACAAGCATAGTTTTACAAGAATTGCACGCAGTAGATTTTGGCATGACTCGCATGAAATAATTGGTTGGAAGTTACTGGTGGAAAGGTGTAGATGTTGAAAATAAAAATGTAGTAAAAATTGATGAAAATCAAGTATATATTGCTGGGAAAAAGCAAGAGCCTCATCTGAACGTATTCACCTGGACGGCCGATCCGTTCAAATGTTCTTACTTTTTAATATTTTTCGATGCATATACCAACGTCAATGTGATACCCAACATCACTACAGAACCTATGATTCAGAAATGCCGTCAAATTTTTGGCTGTCCTGGAATTCCTCAAGTATTAGTCCGCAATTAACGTCACATGAATTTCAAAACATCTTGAAAAGTAATGATAATTACGCACAAAAAAGGAGATCTTTATCATCCAGCTATAAATAGATAAGTCGAAAGATATGTTCGAGTGATTAAAGATAAATTGAAAAAATTAAATACGAAAAACATGAAACACATACAGTCATGTAAAATTTTTTTTGCGTACCGTCGAAGTGCGCATACAAAACTTTATCTTATAACTAACGTTTAGCCGCCAAATTGCACCAAGAATAGATGTAATGATACCTTAAAAAAATTGTTTAGAATAAAAACGTACACAGAGTCAAAATTTAAAGTGAGAGAGAGAGAGTTGCGGGAGAAATTACTTTTCAAAAAGGAAAATGGCAATTTGGCACTGCCACGGAAGTTTTAAGAAAACTATACTTTTGATGTAATTAGACGATCACCGCATATGGAAAGGCCACGTAAGTTAGCTTCGAGCTATTGGCCAGAATATCGAAGCACATGTTTTGCCACATCATGCACTTTCTGATTGCAGAAGAGCTGAGCAGAAGTCAAACTTTGCCAGAACAGAGGCGACCGAGGATCCTGGCTCTACTGCATCCGAGTGTCGCTTTTCAACTCCACTCGTTTAACCACCTAGAAGATTTCATTATTCTACCTTTAAGTAAAGTGCACTTATGTGCACGTACATATTTAAGTCTCACAATTCATAAAATAGGCATGGACAGCTTTTATGTATGTCAATGCTTCGCAATGAATGAAGTGTTGGCTACATTTGTATATTAAAGCATAGGTATTCACTTACTCATTATTGTAGAAGTAAATATAAATTAGTCTTAATAAAGTATGCACATACAACAGTATCTTATTTAATATTGTAAAATTCATTAACCATAATTCTTCTCTTAACTTGGCAGATACATAATATGATGAAGCTTTAATAAAAATTAATACATGAAAGGAAAAAAGATTCTAACTATTTAGTTATGTACAGACCTAAGTCACTTTCTTAATATTAAAGCCCCGCGCTTTAGCAATATTGTCGTTTGCTGTCAAAATTAATTTATCTGATATTGATTGAGTTGAAAATTGAATAAATAAGCAAAAAAATAGTAGTCCTTAATGCTCGGTAGCTGCATAATACTAGGGGGCGTTGGAGCGTCGGAAGTGGGTCTATTCCAGCTTCTTTGTAGACTGTGTCCTCTCGTTTTATTAGTGCATCGGTATTGACTGGCTTCCACGGAGCTGTTGTCAGAATCATCGTACGCAGAATAATCACATATAATTGGGTTCAAATGTTCGTGGATTTAGTCGCAACGCCTTCATGCATTGTACCATGCTGTTTAACAATCGCACCTTCGAACTGTTTACGAGTCGTTGCATAATTTCTGACACAAACTGGATCTCAAAGAATGTGCCACTGCAATTGTCATCACCTTAGTTTCTCCATTTTCATTGGGGTGAATTGTATCAAAATATGTTGAAAATGAAGTTGAAGTATTGAATATAAACTGCGCTGGAGCCTGGTGGATTGATGACTAAGGTTTACTAAAAAGAAATCAAAGGAGTCTCAAATCAAGATTTATATTAGTATCGGACAGCAATTTCTTGACAATATTTTTTGTTGTTCATGTTGTACGGTATGTCTGATCGTTCGATGCCGGATGAAATGGTACACAGAGTATGTGGCGACTTTATTTTGTCTGAAGACGTTAAATTCTTTTGACGTACACGCTGTTGCATTGTCGGAAACGATGCAATCTCGTAATCCGAAGGCAACGATAAAGCTTTTTAGGCATTGAGTTTACAACGAAAACATTTAGCGATTGTGTATAAAAGTGTATCCTTAGGAAAAGTAATTTTCAGCAAAATCTATGTGAAAACGTAACCGTGGCTTTTGGCTGTTTTATCCTTTACCTTATGGAAATTTTTTTCATATGAAACACCACCTATGACAAGACTGTCAGCATCTGAATCACTTTTTGGCCACCAAGCATAGCTCCTTGCAAACGCCTTCATTCTTACAATTCCAATTACACTGCCGGCTACTGAATTCGGCTTTCCCCTAGCACCTAGCTTAAATTTTTGCTTAGATCGGCACCTTTTGCAACTGCCAAATAGCTGTTTGATTGGCAGTCGCAAACGAATCATCAATAGATCTAAAGAAATGGCGTCATCACTGCCGCCTAGCGTAGAGCGATTTAAAAAATCTGTGTTTACAATTTCTTAGCTGGTTGGCTAACTATATCGCAATCGTATGAATTAAAGAATGTGCATTTACCCAACATTTCATTGCACGTAATAGCAGCTATTGGTTCTTCAAACTTCTATGTAAAAAATCATCCGTTTTCCGTTTCTGACAAAATTCTTGAATAAGAAGTTATCGGCTCTTCTGATCTACTGGGTGGGTGAAGCCGCGTCAATGTCACATGGTCACTTGTCAAAAGCGAGTTACTGTCCTTTGCGCCAATTCGAGAAAATAGTTTTATCTAGCAATCGATGCAATTGCTTAGCTACCGTAGCTTTATGTGACAAGAACGAACGGTAAACATTCATGAGGCCTAAGAAAGCTTGAATGCTTTTATCTTCAAATGGTGGAACGTCTTGTATAATTTGCAAAAAAACTGCTATGTAAATTTTCAGTTGGATTAAAACATTGATGACAGTTTTTGTTTTCTAATGCACTTTATTTGAACAGAATTTTGTTTTACAATAAGTATTCACAAAGCTCTAATGAATATAGAAAGAACATATATAATATGAATATTCAAAATACAAAAGAGAGAAGTCTAACCAACGTGTACGCATTAAATTAATTAACAAAAAAAACGAACTTTTAAAACTGCGCCTCATTTCCACTATAAGCAATGATATTGGTTCAAATGTTAATAACATCAATTAATACATGCGTGATATTTGCTGAGGCTGCGGAAGACATGCGGACCGATTACTCGAGAATTGTCATTTCGTTCAACGGTTCAATGGTGATTCGACTCAAGTATATCCTCCGGTATGAAGCATGGTATGATGGAAACCTTCCGAGACTTAAAGTCGATTGGACGAAGCCCACCTTTCGCTGCTACGTGCGAAACAGTTGATACACAATAGATAATGACGAACAATATTATGTCAATTTGTTCCACACATCATTTTAGAAATGAATTCCATAATGACGATAACACAATGTGCATTCACGAAAGTTAGTAAAACTTAAAAACAAAAAAAAAAACAAATGAAAGGAACTTAAAATTAAAATGTAAAGGAACATATTAGGAACTGAATGTAATGAGTTTAAAGGGTGCAAAGGCAGAAAATGGCATGAAACAGAGCTTTGATAACGGTCTAATCAGAAGACCGCTTTTACTTGGAGTTTCAATGGCGTGAACATGAGAGTCATGGTCAAGATTTGTTCAATTTGTACCAACGACTCATACAGTAGAAAATTATTATCAATGCTGCCGATTAAATTCCCATTTGTTAGATTAGGCATTTTGTCTTCTCATTTATATCTTTTTCTTCGTATAAACTTTGATCAGCCTGAATTTGTACCGAACGTTCGGGCATACATTTTATGCAAAGTGATATTTGAATAGTTTAAATTTCTGCGGTAGTTCTTAAGAAATCGTTCCTAACTATCACGCATTACAACCTCTACGTGTTCATTCCAGCTAAGTCTTTCCAATCATATTTGTTGTAATAAAAGTTTTGCTAGAAAAAAAGAGGATATCATCTACGTAGATATGTTTTTTCAGAACATGTGGAACTTAAGAATATTTGCGTTGGCTAGAGCAGCCTGGAGAAAGCTTCGAAGAGCTAAATAGCGTGCACAATTCACCCCAAAGCTAACGATATTTAAGTTGAAAGAGTACTCCTTGAACTCGTACTCAGGATGAACTGAAATTTGATGATACACTTTTTGTAGATAAGCACCATAAACATATCGCAGAAACGCCGCTTGGTAATCAACAGTTTGGGGACAGGACCAGTATGGAAGACATCATTGGGCAAGAACCCAATTCTGGGTTACCAGACTCATTGAATATCACCCTTAATCTAGTCATTTTGCTATCAGGTTTAATCTTTGGATAATAAGGGAGATAAAAAGACTTGATTAGTCCGTCGGTATGCATTTCCATATATAATGAACGTTCCACACATCGCAGTGACGTATTCATTCAGTACTGCATTGTATTGATTATACAAAGCAAGGTCGTTGTTTAGCGATTGATTTGTATCTTTCAAGCGCGATGCTACGGGAGGACTCTAGTGATCCCTTAGTATTCTTGAAACGCATCATATTCCTACCGCTGGCTAGACGCGTTGTGGCTTCCTCAGAATAATTTTCATAGAATTTATTTTCATCCGCCATTTGTTTGGAAGGAAGGATTACTTCTTGTTCGCAGAATGTTTTTACTAGCGAATGAACCTGTCTGTATATCGTTAGATGCAGGAACTATCTGTGTGAAAGTAGTTTGTTTGGGTATCAAGTGAGCGACACAGCCCCCATCCAAATATTGTGTTGGAAATTGTAGATTGGCCACAGATACGACGGTAAATAGGTTTATAAGTAGGTTTATAACTTGATCGCCGGCGTATCCTTATAGGAGATCTATATGGTAAGCGCAATTAAAACATGCATCTGCCAACTCTACATTTAACAACTCTGTACAGTCTTTAATTTCGAAGAATTTGGCCGGAATATATGCAGCAATTTTTGGAAGATCAATAAAATTAATTTCCAATTGGTCTTTAGATATTATCGTTGTTACATGGCGTATTTGACGTTTGTAAGTTGCCACCTATACCCCCTACTTTGCAGCGAGATTTGGTGATTAGAAATTGGCACCTCACTCGTATTCTTTCAAATAGAAAAGAGCTGTCATATCCAGCAATAAGCAAACGAATGATAAAGAATTTGTCTCTATGCAATGTTTGAACCAGAGCAATACGCAGCCATATGGAAGTGCAGTTTGGGATTGCGACTTGTTCTTTTTGTGTTTGAAAATAGTGCCCTGCTGGTTTTGACGCCGTTAATTCGTTCAACAGCTTCAGCTCTGATGGAAATAAACTACAATACTACAAACCCATTTACTTCCAAGCTGAAGCTTCTGGTATTTAACGTTGATGAACTACAATTTCATTTATTATGAATGATTGATGTTTTATCAACTATATGTCATGTAATTTAAGCAAATTCAAGAAAATTTCATTCTCTTGGGTGTCTCCACTGTCTACTTATTATTCCAGTAATAATTGTAGATTTGGGTGTGCTATTTGATTCCAGACTCACGTCAAGCTTTCATATTGCGTTTTCCGGTAACAAGGCTAAATCGGTTTTAGATTTTATTAAGAGATGGGCTAAAGAATTTAATAACCCATATATCTGCAACCATCTTTCCGCTTGTTCGTCCGATTTTTGGAATATTCTGTCGTCATTTTATCAATGTTATATTGATCAAATAGAGTCTGTTCAGAAAAATGTTCTTCTCTTTGTTTTACGCAACCTGTCATGGGATCTCACTAGAACTATTCTACCATATGAAAACAGGCTTAATTTAATATGACTACCCACACTGGTTAGAAGATCGCGATGGTTTTTACAGTTCAATCGATTCGGGGCTCGGTTTCCTCTCGTTATCTATTCAATTTTGTCAACGTCAATGCTCCGAATTGGTCTGCACGAAGCTGTTATTCGCCTCAGACTCTTTCTTTGTCGCTTTAATTATCTGCTGTTTAGTCCAATTAGTTTGCTGTGCAGGCTTCATAATAGGAATTATTCCCGCTTCGATTACTGATTCTATTAATGCAAGTAAAAACAAATCGTTACTATAATGCTTATAGTTACAAATTGGAAATTTTAGTATTTAATAAACTGCTTTTGTCATGCTGGGCTTAAATAATTAAATAAGCGTAGAAGATTAGAGTTAAATTATTATTTGGTACTCGATTTATTATTCTTACCACCATTATTGTTATTTGCATCTTTCTTTTTATAGTACTTTTAGCTTCAAGTTCAAGTTATGGTTAATTTCAAAATTTCATCTAATTATTGGTTGGATCTTGTTTTTGTAACCAAATTGGAACGAATGAAAAAAGAAATAAATAAATAAAACAGCTATATTAGGCTATCGTAATCATTTTTTTTTTTTTAATTTGATGTGAAAGCAAAAGATATAATTTTTATAACTGTAATCATTAGTATGGACATATTAATCCTGTGCTTGGGAAAATTTATATAACAGTAGATTTACGGACGTTTTGTATATAGTTATTTTTACTGAAACATATCAATTTGATTGACGATGTTCGTGAATTGTCATAGGCGTAAGTATAGAGTTGTCGTTGTTGAAATAGGGCACATATGTTCATTGACCATTTAGGAATAGGTGGTTGAAAAATGGGCGTGATCGCTGCATATGCACGACCATAATGCAGAAAAAACTAAAATGACATTGAAAAATAACGACAATTCTTCAACTGCTCAACTGGTGAGCAAACATTCGCCATTCTTGCTACAAAAGCCCGGCAAGCCATTAGATAGACGGTCTTCTTATACACCTATTTTTCTCCTGGACGACGTAGTCAAATGTTTGATGGATATTCGAAAAAGAGGTGCAGATATGGGGTGGCTTTTCTAGGCACCAATTTGGCTTTGTCAAACAATGGTCGACAATTGATTCTATTGAGGAAGCTGTCTCGGCAGCGCGAAAAAGCCAGAGTAGAAAAGGATTTTGTGTTGTTATTACATTGGACATCAGAAACGCCTTTAACAGGGCTGACTAGGAAATCATCACAAAAAGTTTAAACAAACGAAGGTTTTCGCCACACTTAGTTAAAATTATAGACAGCTATTCGTGTAAGAGAAGTGCGCTGTATAACACAAATGGCATAAGATAACACAGGATTATTGCAGGAGTACGAAATGGCTCCATTCTAGGTCCCTTTCTAAGGAATCTCATCTCGGCCTGCTCAATGTGAATCTTCGAAGGCAAGCGAAATTGATAGGCTGTGCGAATGACATTGCCCTGATTGTGCAGCGAGTGTCGGCTCCCTTAATAGAGATTGTAGCTAACGACAGCTCAAGCTGTGTAAGGAAGCGGCTATATAAGCACAAATTAAAATTTGCCGTGGTAAGAAGTGAAGCCGTAGTGGTCCTATAGAAAAGTGTTCGAAGCGCCACAAATAGAGTTTGGTGGCCACGCTACCGATCTCTGTTTCAATTTGAGATATCTTGGAATGCAAATAGATAATAAATTAACATTTGTAGAACATATTAAAAAAATTACGGATAAAGCTCTGGAAATCGCAACCATCTACAAAGTTATGCCAAACACGAATGGGCTAGAACAAGTGAAACGTAAGCTTACATGCACAATGCGTATGCACATGCGTGCGCAGATAATGTACAGCGCACCAATTTAGACAGAGTACTGCAAAGTAAAAATTACGTACCAACGTTCAAAGGCTTTGTGTGTGGGGAGTTATCAGCCTACCGTACTGCTTCAACGTCAGCTGCAGAAACTCTAGCAATCGAGCAGCATTATACCTATAACGTGAAGAACGAGACAAGGACGGTGGAAGAAGGCAACATCTACATCCGCAAAGTAAAAATAGCTAGAACACTTTCAAAGTGAGCGGCAAAGTACAAGAGCCGCCAGTAAGTTCACAACTGTAACCGCATCTCGGACAAACATTCCCTATGCAGTCTAGTACCAAGACAAAGATTGAAGCTTTTAACAGCTTCGGTAGATATATTGACCACTTAATGAAAACGCTAACGGAGAAGAGAGTAAAGCGGCGGAACTTTAACTAACTAATGAAAAACACCATAGATGACTTAAGAACAATGTATGAAAAATGCGAGAAGGTGGAGTAAGAGCCACCCAGAAAGAGACCAGCATTAAAAGCTGCCAGACTTGGCTATGGTTAAAAAACCGCCTAGCAAAAGGTGCAGTAGGGCCCAGGCTAAGAAGACGAAACTGCGACCCCGTCAACATAACGTCGCAACACGGCTGTAGATCCAAGTGCGCGCTCGGTCGAGGAAACTAGTCAGAAAGGGGAGGGGCCAAAGCTGTGAAATGACATCGTAGGCCAGGTGACTAAGGAGGACGCAAAAGACGAAGCCTAGAGCTCAAGCCGGTAGTTCGTTGCATATGTGAGAAGACTTGCCGCAATAGATGCTACCGATACCTAGAGATAAAATTTTGCACTAGAGATAAAATTTTAAGACGTGTTCATGTTCTGTCGTTTAATAGAAACACCAAATGTTTTAAGTTCGAAAGTTCAGAGTACTATACTCTTCAAATTGGTACTATAAAGAACACATCTATACTCATAGTAGGACGGTGTAAACTATTATATTGGTGATTTTGTTACACCTATTTACATTGCTCTTCACTTTTCAAAAAGCAACGCAGTTAAAATATAGCCGATATAAATGAAAGCACATTAAACAATCCCAGCTCTATAGAATTTCTCTGTCTTAACAATGGAGATACATATCGAGAAATTTGCAGCGTTTATTTAAAGTTGTTCAATTAATGGACAAAGATTATTTCGATGTTACTTAAAATGCTTGTAGCATTTAAAAATGTTCTACATTCAATGCTCCGAAACGTTTTTATTTATATAATGTGTTGATTTGGCAAAGTAACAACAATTACCACTACCGATCTTCTTAATTATGGCACTGACGCTCGTCGAATTCATTTGTCACGTTCTGCAGTGTGAACATATAGCGGTGTAGTCTTTCATGACGGAATATTCAATTAATTGAGTTGTTTGGGAGTAGTAAAGTAGGTGAATTTTTTGGAAAGGTGCATGGCGACGTTTTTATTCAACCTAAGCTGTTACTAAATAGTTGATCTGCGTACTATATTTAATTTGGAGAAATTACATAAGAGAAAGCACTGATAAAGGAACACAGCTTAAAAGATTAAAAGCAAAACTATTTATGGATTATATAACTATTAATCCTAGAATACTAGCTAGTTATTATAAAATATTACAAACAAAACCAGTATCAAATCCATTTAACAAAGTAGAGGTTAAGATATTCATCCTGTCTCCACGAACACGTACTCCTTCATTACTTCCTAACATTTTTAGTGTTTTTTGTTTATGGTTTATAATAGTGCCTACTCAGGTGATCGAACCACGGATTCTTTAATTGCGCGCATTTTTGTTTGCTAAGGTTTAAGTTGTCAATCAATAGTGTTCAAATTATAATTAAACACGAATTTTGTAGTTTCGTTACTTTTATTGTTCTTTTTGCTGATTATTTGTTTGACGAGCGTGTGTATATATAGCAGGCCCCTTTGATTATACTAAATGGCCGAAAGTTGGCTTTAGATTATTGTTATTAACGCTTGGTTTAGAATTATTAAAATTTTTTCTTATATCCCTTATGCTTATGTATAGTACCTTACAAAATAGTTAATTTCTAAAGTTCCCTTGAACTCGGTTATTGGCTAACTGGGTTTCGGTTGTAGCTAGAGTTACTCTAAAATGGTTATTGGTTTAAAATATTGCGATAAATGTTTACATATAATAAAGCATTACCTTGATATTAATGATATTGATATTAATAAAGTAGAAGAAAGTGGAGCAATAATACTAGAAAATACGTGGTCACCGGCTCGAGTTCGATCGACCATAGCTTGTAGTATGCTATTCAAGTCAATTGGGCCTAGTCACTCAGGTCGGGGTCTTCATAGTTAGTAAGAGACATTTTGATAAGAATTCCTTTATACTAGCGTTCAAACTCTCCGCTGGTCATTGTAATAACGATTTTTCCGCTAACATCTTAAAGCAAGGAAAGAAGTGTATAGTTTACTGCAAGTATGAGTCAATGTTAGAAAGATATAGAAACAGAAACGAAAAAATTACGCTTTAAAATGAATACAATCCAAACCGAACAAGCACTTAACACAAATCTCTATACAAAGAAGTATTTTCCAGATGTTTTCCCAGCTAATAATTGGCCTCGAAAAGTAGGTTCTAAAGCTGCTATTATAGTGGCAAACACCGATTATTCTAATCGACCTGGAGAGTATTGCGTTGCCTTTTAGGACGGTTCAAAGCTTAAAGCAAAATATTTTGGTTTTTATGGACAAAACCCATTGAAAAGACTTTTTTTAAAGAAAAACTTAAACAATTTCACATATAATAGACAGCAACGCCAAGGATACTTTTCCAGCACTTGCGGACATTATGCCTTCCTTTATAGTTTTTATAAGAATCGACAAAGAAGTTTATATACTTATCTCAAACAATGTCCCAAAACTCACTATATCTTTAATGACTAGATAATACTCAACAAGTATTTTTAATAAAATTAAATTTTTCATTGTAGACATCAAGTTCTCTGTTTTTTTTTAATAATTTCAAATCTGGCTATATTAGTTTCAAATTTATAACTTCATCGAGAGAGAGAGTTATATTTTTCGGACGGAAAAAGATACCCATAGTAAATTTCTGTTCGGTGATTTGAAATAAAGACCAAATTTCTCGCCAAATAGGGTTATGTTTGTTTTAAATCCAATTATCTTATGTGTGTAGAAAGGATTATTAATGAAATTGAAAAATATGAGATTTTTATAATAATTATACGAGAAATATTTCTTGTCTCTTATTTCTTACCACGTATTTCTTTTCCTCATTTTTTGCGCTAATATTGAGCATGCACTTTTCTTCTTTATATAACAATCAAAAACAATACAAAACTATCCAAAATTCAGCTTATAATTTATTTTTATAGATTAAAAGTGGTTCACATTCGCATCAGCGTCACTATAGTTAACGAAAGAATAAAATAGAACATTTATTTCTTATTTTCATTTAAAAAATTATTTAATAATTACAAATTAATACTTCTATCAAAAATTTTATTATTATCGTTGCCAGAACGATATATTGCTAATAATTGGTTCTAATCTCATTAAATTATTTGGGCTTATTATACGAAAGTACCTGGGACGTGTTTCTAGCATCGTGATTTGGGGTTTCGGCACTAATGAACTCCCACATTCGGTTATTTCTTCCCAAGAACTCTGTGGAAGAGATCCGGAGCCAATTTGAATCAAATTCAAGTTATGCTCTAATAAATATAATGGTTTTAACAAAACTAATATTTTACCTACTTTCTCCGTTCTATAATGTATTAAACCTAGCTATTTTTGTATCTACTACGATCACACAACCTCGCCATCGAAGCAGGTGCCCACCATGGTTTAACAAGACAATTAAATTTTACAAAAATAGGGAAAACAATCCTTTCAAAAAATTTATCAAAAATGGTTCTGATTACGACTACTTTGCCTATTCTGCTACAAAGCGTAGATTTAATTACTTCAACCACAAATATTATTGCAGGTATCTTTAGTTGATAAAATCCTCACTACTTGTTAATCCTAGATATTTTTTTAAGTTTGTCAACTTCAAAAGAAAAATCTCCATTATCCTTCACATGCTTGTTTCAATCGGTCTGAGTTCTCTAATGAAATTTTTCAAATGCTAATTCCGATTCAACTGTGTTTTCCCTTTATGTTAGAAGAGTAGTTTCCTTGTTCCAATTCGAAGATGTGGTAACAAACATCACAGTGAGAACTATAGAGGCATTGCCAAGATGATTGTCTTGTTTGTTACCCAGCGTTAGCTTTTGCTAAAAGGAAAGCCAGCTCTTACGAATCTCTTAGAGTTTTCTTGCCATGTTTTTAAGGTTTTTTCTAGTGGCTCTACCTCGAGTGTCGTGTGTACTGATTTTAGTAAAGCGTCTGCCCTAAGCGTTAGCCATAACTTATTGATCTTCAAAGTCTAGGCCTGTGACTTCCCTTCTTGTTTAGTGAAATTGATAAGCTCCTATTTTCATAACGGATCAGTTCTGTTTAACTTAATCACCTCCGATGAAATTTCCGTGAAGTCTGCCGTCTCTCGAGGCAGCCACTTAGGGTCCCTTATATATATTCTATACATTAATTATCTCGCTCCGCCGATTAAACCCAGCCAGATCTTAATGTACGCTGACGATGTTAACTTTTTTTCTTCCTTCTCCTTGCAATAGCAATCGTATCAGCTTCAAATTGACTTAAACAATTTGGTTGGATGGTATGCGTTAAAATTAATGGAATTAAATCTAAAAAAATGCAAGAAACTTTCCTTCTTAAGAAGGAAGTCATTCAGTACCGAGTATTTCATTGACTCACACAAGTTGGAAAACTTTGATTCATTCATCGATTTAGGAATTCTATTTGACCAAAGATTACATTTTAATTTGCACGTTCAGCTCTCGATTAATTTAAAAAAAAAATGTAATAAACACTAATTCTAAAAAAAGATTTTCTGAACGAATGAAGAGTATTGGAAAAATTCGAAGCAATTAAAATTTAAATTGTTATCGTCAATAATTAGTAATCCTACCGATATTCGCCCTTACGCCCGCGTCTCCGTTTTTGATGAAGAATTCGATGGTTTGTTAGACACCGGTGCATCTATTAGCTGTATCGGTAATGCCCTAGCTGAGCGAATTCTTCAATTGAACATTCCATTTAAGAAGATGTTGTCAAGTGTAAGAACTGCTGATGGAAAACAACAACAGATAATTGATTCTTTTAAAGATAAAAATTCTATGTAGCATACTTAAAGGGCTCTAAAAGAAAAGTGACCAGCTCGCCGAAATTGGGGGGCCCATAAAAGAAATTGCCCTATAGAATTTTTATAATTTGTATATGTTGTAGTGTAAGTGTGGTGTAATGTGTAAACTTACTTCGCCAGCCAGTAATAACAAAGTAAGTTAGTTAGACATTAACATTTTTAATAATAAACTAAACATTAGGTATGCTAAATTAATGACAATGATATATTCTATAATTAAGAAAAAAAAAAATGAGTTAAAAATTAATACTAATCAGCTAACTTAAATAACAATAAAATTTAACCCACCAATTACCAAAACACGTCGAATGTACATTCGTGGTTAATAAAAGAAATGTATAATTTTTTTACTAAAAAAAAATTAAACAATTAAATAGCTCTGCTCAGGATGTGTAGGTAAAGATCTGTAGGTAGCTGCGCTGCTGAGATTTTAAACTGCCATCATGGGCTTCGGAACTACGATGCCTTTCTCTTGTTCTCCTTTCATTGAATAAACAGCTACACTGGGGTTTGTTGTGGTTCTAAATAATTTTACGTCAACAGCATTGAAAGAATTCAATTCAAGAATGCATACGAAAATTGTTATGTACTATTTTCATTTGTTTTTATTTTTTCTTAAACACCTCGTTTCATTGAATAAACAGCTACACTGGTGTTTGTTGTTGTTTTAAATAATGTAACGTCAACAGCATTGATTTGAATTGTTACCGTAATGGA
The DNA here is from genome assembly GCA_001077435.1 of Glossina morsitans morsitans. NCBI lineage: Eukaryota > Metazoa > Arthropoda > Insecta > Diptera > Glossinidae > Glossina > Glossina morsitans. The sequence continues at coordinate 33,319 of CCAG010012354.1, forward strand.
AATTGAAATTACATGGTGTCGCAAATGTACATTCCGTTGGCACTTCGCTCACGATCTGAGTCGTATTGAAGGATTTGAATATAATGTGATTTTTATATTGAAATTTTTGTTGTTGCCTTTTTTTTGACAAATTGTTCTTTTTTATTCAAATTTCAATTTTAATAAGAATCTATTTCCCTTTTGATAAAATTTTGATCGCCGCAATCAATGAAAATTTTCAAATTTTTATAAAAAATCTTTTTCCCGTTTTTCTATCTGAACATATTCGAAGTTTATTGCAAACTGCTTTTTTTCATGGAAAAGTCAATGGTAGTCGAGCTTTTCCAAAAAAAACTTCCAAAGGAAAAAAAAATATTCAAAGTACTGAAACAGAACACTCGAATCAGAACTCCTCCACAAAAAAAAATCAATCACCAAAGAAAAACAATCGCCTACTCCTTTTCCTACAAAACTAACCGCCGCCTTTGCTTTAGTCAATTAGAGACCCAGTTTGTTCCGGCTGGAATTATTCTATATACCACCAAATATGATATCACATCCTAGTCAGCTCTGTTGAAAGCGGTGTCCTTAACGCAACAAGTCACATCATTGAAAATCCATCGAAGCTAAAAAAACGCATTATTAAGCGAATTTTAGGATTCTGCGGGTAAACGTCTGCAAAAATTATGTAGATAGAAAAAAACCTTTGTCCTTTTTACGTGAAATACGCCAACAATATTCCGGAAAAGCATCAGATCATTTACTAAAGTTCTTATGGTTTCAACGCTTACCGTCAGCAATTAAAGCCATGTTGTAAGTCAATTCAGACAGCTCAAACAAACTCGCGGTTATGGCAGACAAAATTAATGACCAGTTAGTTTGTCCTTGAATAAGTACAGTGCGCTCTACGAATTCGAACGAAATGCTTTGTAATAGCCAGGCCCCACTGGGTTATCTAAACGTATCGCTGAAATTAAGCCCAAAGACCGCATAGGAAATAAAGTAAAACCCGCAGCCGGAGTAAAACAGCACCGGCTTCACTATTTGAGCATCAAAATGTTCTAAACCCATCAAAACCATTCTAAACCAAAAAAATTCCAAATTCAAGCCAAGTCAATTACTAACACTTATGGAGAAAAGATTTTGCATTTAAACCTTAATTGAAGACTATAACCTATATGAAAATTCATAATTGCAGATGTTCCATAACCAGTTGTCGGTTCTTACTTTTTGGAATATTTTGGATAGCTTGTCGTTTATTTCCAAATCCCTGTTGAAGAAACAGATATACTCAAACATTTATCACGCCCATAGTAGTTTGCGAATTTACAAAAATGACATTTTGTTTTTGTAACGACGGAAAAACATTTCAACAGTTTATGTATGAAGCCGTAAAAGGCTTGGCTGTTGTTCAATTTATATTGATAACATTCGTATCGGTTCTGCAAACTTGAAGGCGAATAAAGAACACTTTAAAATATTCTTGAGTCAATTAAGATCTTATGGCTTGACAGCAAGCGTTGTAAAAGTGCGAATTCATGAAAATCGAATTATCTTTCTTAGAATATTTAATAATAACACAATTACAATACTACCAACTCCAGAACGCGTAATAGCAATAAAAAGCAGCAAATACAAGCAGCCGTGACACAAACCGTTCTCCCTGATTTAAAAAATGGTCAGATGACAATAACGACAATTAACGACAAATTATTTGGACAGATGAACTAGAAACCCATTCGATTGTTAGAGAGCTACACGCAATTTATTGTGGTCTTAAGTACATTTCCATTACTTTTTGGAGGGACGCACATTTACCATCTATACAGACCACCAGCACCTTATGCTTACTTTCTTTCAAAAATTGGACAAAGTTTCCATAAAGCAATAAAGTATACTGTTAGCTTTTGAAGCTTCATTACATATCATATATTAATTTTTTATAAAATCCTGCAGTATCTTGATCAATTATTACGTAATTGCAGTTCGAAGCTCTCGGAGACTCATAGGTGCCGTGTTTCAGGCTCGTATTCCCTTTTTCAGCATGTCCCATAGGTGCACAGTGGGAATGAGGTCTGGAAATCGAACAGGCCACGTCATAACCCGCACTGCAAGTACTGGCGCACTATAGCAGTATGTGGTCTTCCGCTATCATGCATGAATTTGAAACTTACCCTGATAAATCCCAAAAAAGACACTACGTGTTTTTGTAGGATTTCCTGGATGTAAGGCCGGGAAGTCAATTCGCCTGATTGACCATCGGTATTGGGACCTGTGAGGCACAAGTTTGGTGTTCGTTTCTAGTGACGTGTTTGCCCAAAACATGCACTCATCGTGCGAAACGCTCAAAGGCTCTTTGGACGGACTCTTCCCCTTTTGTAGTTATTGTGAAAACAGATACCACCCTCTTTAGAAAGCACTACCATTTCCTTACTGATTCCTAGTTCAATTCACTTGTTATCCAACGAACTGAACGCATATTTGTCGGTGGGTTGGGCTCGATTTGGGGCAAGTTGGTGGTCTGTGCACCGCCAGGCCCCCTTCGGCTAATTTTCTTCTAGCCATTCGCCAACTGACGTTGTCTCCTCTAACTTCGAGGAGTTGCTGCCTGAGTTTGGCTGCATTCAACTGGTCATTTCGTAGTGATTTAGCCGTCGATCTCTTGATATCGCCGGTGTACAAGTCGAACACCATACCATTTCAGCCTTTGCTTTCGGTATGGTATCCATTACCTTGTTCTGAGTAGTCTCGTACTTGATAAAGAATCTTTGAGACTGCGACTTGGTACGCAAATAATATCATAACTATCAATCCTTATTCTTTCATAGCTGCTCAAAATCGCAGAAATAGCGCTACCTTAAAGGAAGAATTTTGAGCATTTCTATATTTTATTGTTACAGTAGTGTTTTTGAATATCAAGGGTAAGGATTATGGGTTTTTCAAGAGCTAACAGTATGCACTCTAATTTAATTAAGTTGTGTTTGTAACCTAAATTTAATTTAGTAAACATTTAAGTTCGAAATGAAAATGAAGGCGGTGTGCAATTTTTTTGCTCCCGAGTAAATTTTGTTTTAAAATGAACTTCAATAAACATATTTAATAAATTTTCAATTGTTATCAAAGTTGAAGGTAGTTCCGGTTTCATAAAAAGTAGGCAAAACATCCATAATATCCTTACGCTATCAAAAGTGTATATGGAAATTGAAAGTGTAGGCAATCTTTGCAGAAGAAGACATTTGTTTACAAGAAATTTTTTTTTTTTAATGTGACCAATCACTCGGGGTATGTCCCCTATTCCCGTAATGAAAAGAAAAAAGAAAGAAATTGGGAAGTGGCGGTCGCAGCCTAGTCTATGTGTGCCCAATCGATATGTGTTATGCCTTTACCGATTGAGCACTGACTATAGTTACGGCTAAAGTAAACTTGATAGTCGCAATTCTTGCCTACTTGGCGGTGGACAGTTAAATCCAAGTTTTCATAGTGATATTATAGCAAGAGAACAAATTTTGTGCATGTTATACATATAACATTAGTAGTAGGGTCTGCATTAGGGTACGCATTCATTGGTTGGAAGCACAATACGGACAAACTCTTGAAACTCTTCGGAAGCTATATATTCGTATTTTGAGGCTTCGGTCTCTGTTTACCTTACCAAAATTGTGTCTAGCTTATTTCTCTGCGACCTGTAACATTGGTTTTATAATTTATGTAACATTTGCTAGAAATACAGCCCTGCAGATGGTCGGGTTGTTAGTCTCACGCCTTGAGAGACTGATGCGTAGCATGACGTTTGAAACAAGAAAAAAGAAGAAAAGAAAAAAAAAGAAAAACAAAGGAAGGAAGATAACCAGTTTTAGAACATGTAGAAAAACTTGGAAACATCAGTGAAATTGGTTTCCTTTGTTTTTTGAAAAATTGTGGAAAAAGTGCACAATAAAATTCTCTTAATGAATAGAGGTGTTTGCATGATGCAGGCGATTGGTAGAAACGCAAAATAGACCAGCAGGAGCTAAGTATTGTGTTACTAAAGAACTTTACAAGAACAATCGATAAATTTTTTTTTTTTTCAGGAAGATTTTTTTTATGTGTATAGCAATGAAAAATTACAATATTAAAATAAATATGTAAAAAAAATATACACAAAACACATGCTTCATTAGTATCTTATGACACCATTTTCGATATCTGGATAAAAACAATTTTTGAAAGCTGCATACTAAAAACAGGGTGAGTAAAGCTGCTTCGTTCAGGTTGTTGACATTGCCACAACTTCCAGTCACTACTGAATTTTTGTGTGACTATAGAGTGCCCGTGGGATAAAAATTTAATGTTTTTTTTGCTGTCCTTTTTTTAATATTACTTGAAATTTGTAACATAAAACTAACAATTTTAAACTAAATTTAATAAATAACTTAATAAATAAATAAATAGAAATTATTAGCCTATTTGTCACATGTTTTTCAAAGAATTTAGTTATTACAGAAAATTTGTCAATACCTTTCAAGGATAGTCTTCTGTCGGACTTATGTAAGGTTAACTACATTTCCAGATATCCGGGAAAACACAAAATTACATAAATTAAAGATCTCAACAATTGATTTAACTACAATCACCGAGCACTTAACGGGAACACTCCCTGCGATTCCATCGGCATTAAAAATGACAAAAAATTTTAGCCTGCGAAGACCATTAAAAACTTCCGCATATAAAAATTTGATATAAGAGAAAACCTCATAATTTTCAATTTCATAAGGATAACTAACAACATTCGCAACAGTTTGGGTGGTATATAATTGTACAAAAAATTTTGCAAGAAAATTAGAAATCATTTGTGGCTCGGATGCTTCGATATCACCATGCTGCATATACCATTGGCCAGTTTCACATTCGGAATGCACGTAAGCCTGCCCGCCGGTCCATCTGTCTGTCTATTAGTCCGGTTACCTGTCCAACTGTGTAGTATATGTGGTAGACATTCTCCCGCCCGCAAAAAGAAAATATCGCCTACAAATGTGCAAAAAAAAAGTGGAAATGACCTAAACTGCCACCAGTGCCCACACGTCTACGTAACAAAACCTGTGAACACAGCTTCGCGAAAGTTATTTAAAAAATTTCAAAAAGAATGAGCTTAGGAATTAGGTTTGGTACTATGCCGTACATACGTCTGACGTCCGTAGGAAAAAAAAAATTTTCGAAACGAAAGTCTAGAAAAAGAAGAATTTGGGCTCAAGTTCGAAAGTCGCCCTTTTAGAAAAGGTCAATGTTGGCAACTTTGCCGGAGGTGTTCATACTTCGTCGTTTTCGCTTTCTACCGCTATTTACTATAACTTAAATGTAATATAATTCCAGCACTTTCCATCCAACTGAAACGTGGGCAAGGGCAGAATGAGGATACGACTTGGGTTCGTTTTCATGTCCTCAAAATTTTTAGACCTAGAAAAACTTAACATGTACGTATGTTCTTGGCTTATAATGCACAGATGGGATCAGACTGTGGTCGAAATTGGCTTACAAAGCTGGGGGACTGTAAGTGACTTAGGAATTACCGCAATGTCGGTCTGAAATTTTCTAGAAATTAAAAAGAAATTTTAATTAATGTATACAGTGTATGTAGTATATATAGCTCCAATGCAAACGTAATTTTTTTCCGATTAATTGTTTCGTTTCGTTGTGGGCGTTTTCTTCTATTAAAATTTATAGATTGGTTTTCCTTGTTAACTTCATCAGTTTTCGATTTAGAAAAACAAAAAAATATGCTAGAGTTATGTTTTGCTAAGTTATTTTTTTTAACTTTATACAATAACGGTTCACTCTACCACTTCGACATTTATCACTTAGAAATAAAATTCTTAATTTGTTCCAGTATGAATTGCTATTTTGCGTTGAAGACAAAACTGATCCTGCTATTCAGTTGGTGGAATCTTTAACAGCCAAATATCCACAAGTGGAAGCTTCCATATTTTTGGGCGGCTCAAACGTTGGCGTAAATCCTAAGATTAATAATATGCATCCTGGTTATGAGGCAGCCAAATATGAGCTCGTTATGATTTCTGATAGCGGCATCAAAAGTAAGTACGTATTTCGGCTTTATACGTCATTGTTTTTATGTGTGACGCTGTCACATTCGCTGCAACCCATATTGTCATCATATTCTAGTGTCTGCAATTTACGAGGTTTAAAGCATAGTAGCAGAGTTAGCAAAAAATTGTATTTTTGTATCAATTTTTAAAGAATATAAATCCTTCAATTTTAACATATCTCTCTAACGTCAAATTTTTTTATTCTGTTGCTTGTGTATATCTTCGATCAAACCAAAATTTTGTATGGGTCGAAACTTTTTCATTTCTAGGGGCTTGTGAGACAATATTTGAGTAATAATATTCATCAAGACTAGAACAGCTATTATCAAATTTACAATTGACTCTTCTGGTGTACGTTTAGCGTAGACTCCTAGTAAAATATTGATGAAAGTATCGCTTTTCACTCTAAAATGTTAGCTGCCTACAGTAAATATTCGAGTGAAATTTTAAGTCAAATGTATAAGCGATCATAAGTTGCCACTATGAAAATAGTGGTTTTTCTCCTCATAGATGGACTTACAGTCGCTAAAGTTTGGCAATATTAAAGCTATGAAGACATACCATATACTTGTAAAAAGTGACAGTGCATAGCCAATTAAAAAAACACCGCGGGATCTGCTAATAATAGCCGAACGTAATTATGCTTTGAAGAAGCTAAATTGCGAAAAAAATTGCTGTAATTAACAACATCATTTCGATCAAGGCAATAGTGCTACAGGTAGTAGGATTGTAAAAATCTTCGTGGTTTCTTTAATAAAAATTTTATGATAAAAATTAAAGTCCACATAATCGGTAAATTTGACAAAATATGCGAAACGTTCACTCAAAAAATTAACTTGGGTTTGCATTCCATGCACCTCAAGCCATAATTTACATTACAAAAAAATCGTGTTTTGTGCCTGTGAAAATTATTTATAATCGAGGCTAATATTTAACACATTCAACAAGTTCTTAGGCATTAAAAGAGGATTTGTTAATTCCAGAAATATCAAAAACAAAAATCATTCATTATGCTGTTCGAGACCATGTTTAATTAAATAAATCGTAATGAAATAAATGTTTTATGAAAGGGTAACGGCGCAGCTCAACGCTTTTGGGAAATAAAATGTCTTTGCTGGGGAATAATATATTTCATTAACCTTCTTCGACAATAAGAGCAATTTGTCCGATAGGTTTTTACTAGGTCATTTACATCCTGGGCTTACGATATTGTCCGAGGCAATTTAGTAAAATGTAAGATCAAACTCCATATCGTCTCAAATCTTAAGTAACGTCCCCGCAGCGTCGATGATGTTAACAAAACGTTAATGTTAGATATACTGCTTGAGTATTTCGTTTTCAGTAGTTTTGTTATAATGGTTTCCTTCAGGTCACATTTCATACCGACTTCGTTAGGTGAATAAACGAAGGAACGTAACGCGTTCCATCTAGCTGAGTCTCATGGTCCCTCCAAAGATATTTATGTGTAAATAGCTTACGCACATTTTTGCTTGACCTTGTTACTCTTATAGTGTGTTATATGTTTATTGCTTGACTTCAGGTGCGTATATGGCAAGGATTCTTGTGTTACAGTTGTGTACTTATACTAATGACCATTTATACGCCGATATATTCGATAATATACGATTCCATTTACGTTTTCTTTGTTTAATAATTCATTATACCTTCCTTGCATTATTTTACTGGTCAAATTTAAATAATCAATTTACAAAATTTCTTTAAAGCGTGACTACAAAAATTCCGACCATACAGTTTTCTATCGTTTTCAACAATGTATGATCTAAGCATGTTATCCTTACTAACTACTTTTCTTGCTAGCCATACTAACCTTAATCCATACGTTTTCTTTTTTTTTCAAAATCTTTCCTTCTTTTACTATTCTGATCCTAGAACTTTTTGTTTACAGAATTATTACATGGCAAAGTGAGTAAAATAGTATTCACAGTTTCCATATTTCTATTTCAATTATTATTTGCAGGTGTCATAGTTCCTGTTTTCCGACTAATTAACAATCTTGTTGGCGACATTATAACTTCTTCGTGGGTATATTTCTATACCTTAATAATATTTACCAAATCTTATTTTTATAACCATTACACTATAAAACAAAATTTCTAGCGACCTCAATCATTCTTTCCGTTAATCTATTTCATACTGGATAATACGGGCTAATATTGGTTAATTTAGTATCCACATTTTTTGGAAATTGTTGGAATTCATAAGCTCCAAAAGGAACATTATCCAGAATCGTATCCATAAATAGAAAATGGAATTACAAGTGTCACGCTAATGTTTTATTTTTTTTTTGGCCGGCCCCTCAAGGTATGTCTCCTATATGTGCAGGCGCGGTGGTGATCTTCCTATAACTCTTCCTGATCACCGCGCTAATAGTCGAAATAGTTTTCTTTTCAACCGGAGCTAAATTGTTCAAGAAATAATCACTCATATTTAAATAACCTTTTCTATTAAATTTCGTTATGTCTGTAGTTATTTTTTCGTAATAGCCGTTGGAGATTTCATGAACCATTCGCTCTTTTGAAGAGCGATATTTTTCGCATTTCTTAGTTTGGATACATTAACGTATTGTCCTTAAGCATAAAACTTTACTTTGCATCGTGTTTTCCTGCACGAAGGGTTTTTTCAAATCCAATTCCACAATTATAATTTTTAGCGAAATAAAGCGCCTAATATCACAAGTTTCAAAATTACATTATTTGTTAGAATTGAATAGATAGAACTTAATATATATAAAAAAGTGCTTATATATATATGTATATAATACACATAAATATAGATATATATGTCGATGACATCTTGGTGACCAGGCAATAACTAAATACTCTGGAAGCGGTCTCACCAATAAAATATTATGTACTTTATGGGTACTATGTACCCATGCTACATAATACTTTATGTACCAATACCATCGTGTGCGTTTAGAGGCATGTAAAAAGTAAAAAAGTCATTGTCAAACAATGCAAATAAGAGTAGATCTTGGGTGATTACGCTGGGGAACCCCAGACGCGACAGAAATTTATCGTGTCGACTAAAGCCTAAACAATTTAATTTGTAAATTGCAGCACTGTGAGGGACTCTGTTAAACGCTTTAGAAAAATCAGTACAAATCACATCAGCTTGCTTATGTTTCGACAGGGCTTGAAATACACTACAAGTTAGGTCTAAAAGATTAGGGCAAGTAAATCTTCCTTTAAAAGATCACGTTTTTATGGCGAAACAATCAACATTTTTGTTTTTTTTCTTTTCCTACATTAGAGATTCAAATAGTTTAGGTAACGCACTCAGCTTTGTTATACTTCTATAATCGAAAATACAGTTTCTAATACTATTCTGTGAAACAGATATATTAAAACTGTTTTCCAAAATTTATAGGGAGTATCTAATTAATACGACAACTGTTACGAACAACTGTTAAATGTACGTGTTATAATATTATGTAATAAATCGGCGCAACACCGAATGATACAAGGTCCATCCTGGTTTGAATTCCATCAAAACCAGGATGGTTGGAAGTTTTCGAAGTGCAGAGTAAAAATCTCTTTCGGAGAAAATTGTGGATCGAAAAATATCAAACACATATATTTTATTTTCCGTTTAGACAAAACAAACCTACAAAAAGTCTTTGAATCAGTCAACAATTTTCTTCTTATAACCTGTGACTAACTAGAAAATACCTTTGATTTTAAGAAGCTAAACTCACGTCTTACTTTCGGGCGCGCCATCCTATGTACAATCCGGCCACTAACTTATACTTTCAAAATAGTCTGTTTTTCTTATTATATATCCAACTTAAGTGTTTGTTAAATCAAATCGGACTGTTTGTCCAAATAAAGACAGTAGATTGGAATGGAACTGCGATCGAAATGGCAGAGAAGACTCCATTGTACCTTTCAGCCAAGGAGCGAGTAACATCATAATCGTCAAGGTCCCTTTCTTCTTCCGAGAAAATCGCTATAGGTATATCATATTTACTATATTATAGTATCCTAAAAACCTTATTAAAGTAAGTATCATTCCCTTGTGAAGCAAAGGGATTACGAGAAGGTTTTATATTATCCATATGAGGAAAGTCTGTGAGTATGCTAGAATAGGAGTGAGGTATGTAACAATCGACGTCCTCTTTGCGGCTTCATGATATATTAGTTGTATTAAAATTATCCAATACCGATTAATATTTAATCGCAAGGTTTGACTCTAATTATCAATATTAGCGAGAGTACAACTCTTGTATAACAACTGACAAAGAATCATTAACTGCTATCTTATTATTACTGCTCCACCAATTTTTCTGGCCCTCTCATTTTTAAACAATTAGAAATCGGGATAAAAAACTTCTGTATCTTTGAAGTTCGGCTTTAATCTCGTTTCCGTGGATAGTACGATAATTGTAATTGAAAGAATCTGTATATACGTTACGTCACTTTATATTTAAAGCGCGGCTAGTTTGGTAAAGAAAATATAATGTTCCATTTAAATTTTTGAGTTAGTAGCCAATTCAAGTGAGGTTAGACCCTCCTTCTACGTGGAACAAACTTCTTAACTAACGCCCCTTCATGACAAAATTTCTCATCTCCCTCGGGTGAAGAAGTTTAGTTTTAAAAGTCGTTAGTTTCGTTGCTGAATCAGATAATCGGATATCTAAAAAGTTATATATTTTCTCAATATATTAGTCGTAATGTTTACCGCAAACTTTAATACATTCATTCATTCAGCGATTGTATATCACAAAAGCGAACTCCATCGGCAACCGATGTTAATACGTTGCAATTATTAGTCTTTTACTGATTAGGAGCGACTCGAATTCAGATTTGAAAATTTTAACAAGCTACCTTCGTCGTTGTGCTGATGACTAGCTACAGTAGCAATTTCGTTTGAAGTCAGCTGACCCAACTGATCAAGATTGTTATTACATTATTATAAGTTCACTGCAAAAGAGAAAAGAATATGCAAAACTCCTAAGATATGAACAAATAGCATCACCTAGTAATTTAAGAGTTCTTGGAAGAGGATTTTCACGTCATTACGCAAAAATCTTTCGACCTGCATTTTGAATGTCCTCAATGCAAAGTTTTCGACCAGAAGCATCGCATATCGAGCTAAAGACGAACGCTTAACATAACAACACATTAATGGATGCAAAAAAAAAAAAAAATTTAAATCCAACTGATGAGAGTACGTGCGTAGTAAAGCAAGTTCGGAGCATAAAAAGGGTAGGAAGAATATGAAAGCGAAAAACTCAAAAAAAAAACCCAAAGACTCAAAGAAAAACCCAAATTAGCAATATAAAAACGTACTAGTTGATATTACAGTTAAGTTAGCTAGGCACAATAACAATGAAGGGTGTACAGAATAATTCTTAAAATTTTATTAATACTACAATTTCGCAAAACCCCTAGAGCTGCAACTCAGCCATATTTTTCACGACGAAATATTACTTTTAAGCAGTTATTTTTTGATAATTCAAGAAAAAATACGTACTTTGGTAAAAACCCGCGCACAGAAAATTTTAATTGACAAACTACCAGAATACGTATTCCTTCACATCTACTTACAACTTCTGACGAGCATATACTTCATTTTGAAAGTAAATAATTCCGTGTTTTAAATGTGAACTATTTGAATTTTCCAGGAAAATGTTAAATGATTCAGTAAGCCTAACTTCCGAATTCTTCATTCATTCCAACGATTTGATAACAGTTGTTTTAAAATTTTACTTCTAAATTTTAACTACTAAAATCTTCAAAATCATCGATAGGCTAAATGTAGAAATTTACTTGACGAAAAATTAACTTGAAGTTAAATTTCTCTAACCTTAACTTCATTAGCATTTTGGAAATCGTGTTTTATTAGAATTTCTTTATATAACTTTTAATATAAGTTCATTTTCAGTCAGTGTTTCTTTTTCTATTTGTGCAATTTCATATTCTGGCGCACTTCTAAATTCAAAGCAGACTAGTTTTTTATTTTGTAATAAACATATCCCCAGTCCATTTTTAAACAAATAATATTATAAATCCGTTGATTGCTCTTTTAAGGGATTCGATATATCGGTTAAATTCCCGAAAGTAAGTAATAAAACTTGCAATTGTTTGTAATCCTTTTTAAACATTGGTCCTCTAAAATCTATTTTCCTCGTAAGTTATGACTTCTCTTATATATGTGCCAAAAGCAGAGCTCTTTTCAGATTAAAAGTTATCCCCATTAAATTTAATATTTTGTCTACTCTGTTTTATAATCTGTTGCTGTTTTATAATGTGTAGAACTTTTCTGTCGTGCTCTTGCCCGTTTTCGAAGTTATCAAAGTTCAATTAAAATGCTTACAATTAAATTCTTAATATTTGCAAAGTTTTTTCATTCAATTTTTGAAACACTTCTGGAGCAATTTTTATACCGGGACGCGATTTTTAAAATCTGTAATCCACAAATGGAATATTAATTGTACATAATTCTTAACTTTTTTTATTTAAAACCACTTTCTATAATTCTTTTTTTAATTTTAAATGAAGTGCAGAGAAAACCCCTTGATTAATATGTTTCAAAATTCATTGGTTAAAATTTCATATAAATTGTCTTCTACAACTTTATTAAATTCTTTCGGATTAATACATTTTCTACAATAACTATATTTGACATACATGCAGTAGGTTTTTTAACATTTTCAATTATTTTTTTCAGTGTTAGTACACCCATCACCGAAGGATAAGGATGCATTCATTATGTTATAATGTTTGCAGCACCCAAAAGGAAGCTTCGGAGACCCTGCAATATATATATATATATATATATATGTATATATCATTGTTAAATTCAAATCGATTTGACCAAGTCCGTCCGTTTGTGTGCCTGCATGGGCGTGTGTTGTTGGCACACGTCTAGCCGCGAAATTAAGATGCCGGTTTAAAATAGGGTAGAATCATTGAAAGTTTTTGCCGGTTGGCATTGAAAACGTTGCAAATCGTCTAGAGGGTATATCTACAGTGCAAGTAAACTGAGAACATCCGTATTTCTCGGATTTTGTGTCTATTATATATAAATTTCCACGTATATTTGTAAAAAATGGATAAGATCAGCGACGTTCATCCAAGAGATAGGTAAGATAAGATAAGCTGAAGGTGTTTGGTATAAGCGTTTTGATCGTATTCGAATTCAATGTTCTTACTTGCTTGTATTTTTAGCTATAAAATTTGATTCTTTGAACCCATCTTTATTATTATTACTCGATATATTAAGTATAATTATCATTGCTTTTCTTAACTATCACGTTTCTACGTTTTATATTTATCACTGTTTCATAACTATTTCTGTTCACGGATATGTTCACAAGTAACGATAAAATTTAGTTCCAAATTATTTCCAATTTTTTCTGATCGGATGAAGAACATGCTTATAAATACAGTAGCAGTTTAATTGGTCCGCTTACCAGTGGGACTAAATAAATTTTTATGGGTGCAAAAATTACTAACTTGTATGCAAAAGAAATAAACCATCTTATTTATTAAAAACAGTTGTGGTCTTTGTTTATTTGGTATATTATGACTATTATTTGTAAGAAGTTTCCATTAAGATTGTATTTTTAACAGTAAAATGCAAACAAACATAATATTTAATAAATTGTATCATTTTATTTACGCGGACGCCATTAATGAATCGAAAATTACAGACGAAAACACTAAAAAATAGTTGTACGCTTCCCAAAGTTGTGATAGTTTCTTCGATCGCGTCCATTTTTGCACCTTCGAAGTGCAAGGGTTAAGGAATGCTCGTTCAAAATTTTAACTCCACATTATAATTTTTGCATCTGCACTGATTTTACAAATAAAATAGCCTTAAACCCATTTTAGTTAAAGCAGGTATATGTCATCGACTTCTCGAAAACTAGACCAGAGGTCGATAGGTATAGGTATTTGAAGGTTCTTTTATATAAAGTCACCAACAAATTTTGGAGCTTTACATGTTGTACAAAGATTGTTTGGAAGCTCAAATGTTGAGAAACGTCGAACTTACACAGGCAGTAGTTCTAGTGCTAAGAATACGTTTCAGAAAATTTTGCATGGGTAAGTGGAGTATGCGCTTAGTATATTAGATATGGGTCTTGCGTTTATAATTATATACTTTCAGAGTGCTAATATTTTACATTATATATATGCAGTATATATATAAAAATCTTAAAGGAGACAAGATAAATATACACCTATCTTAGGGTAAATGCGTCATTATTCCTGAGGAATTCCTGAAAGCCTGCATTCGAAGACAGAAGATATCTGCCAGATGGCCGAAAGCCTGGGCGATAAGTTGTTGGGCGAATGAGGTACGTACTCCCCTCTGGACGAAGTCTAAAAAATCGGACAGATAGACAGATAGGTAAACTTAGAAGGGACCAATAGCCGTTTTTTTAGTCGTTAACTTATCTGATACCCAATTCTGCTAATAATAATTTTCTAAAACTTGGATGCGTTCGATATGTTGACATTAATACTAAAACATTGTTAAATTTACGGACAATCGCACTAGAAAGCATTAGCTGCCAAAAAGACGTTCTGTGCGTTAGTTTTAAGATTTAACTAGGACACAAAATGCGCGAGTGGGAATACAATAGGTATCACGTACCAATAAACGAGAATATTATGTATGCCTATTTAGGAAATTTTAGATATCTATGACGTCAACCTAAGATATAAAAATGATGGAATTTTTGTTTTACTGTCAGTCGGCAATTCTTGCACTGAACTTGTATGGTTTTAATGTATTTTAAGTTAGGTGCTATAGGCTCCAAGAGTTGCGAGCGGTAAACTAATATAAAATATATGTGTCTTTTTAGGAATGTCTGATACGTACTTCTAACCGTTACAACAAGGAGACCATTCTGGCATGTAATTGTCTTTAATATCTTAATGAAAATTTTTAATGAAAAATATCTAAATTTGATTGATTGCTTAAAGAGGTCGATAATTCGCGGCTTATACCGTATATTCTAAAATTTAATGCAGTGACTTTAGTGAAGAATGGACACTATAAAAATAGTTTAACTCAGATTGCGGGCATGCCCTTAATTTAAAAGATTTAAAGCATTATATAAAAATAAAAATTATCATTTTATATTGTCGATTATATCAAGATTTATTTTCTATGGAGATAATTTTGAATGGGTTCTAAATGAGAAAGATATTGGACGTTTGAACGCTGGCTATAGGTTATTTCTGAAAAAAACTATACATATGCAATAATCGTGAATCCCTGGAAACGCCGTGACCCATGCTGGGACCACTTCCTAAGTAACTCAAGAATATAAAATGTATATAAATATGCAATATGTTATTTTTGAAAAACTTAACGGCTGGCCTGAGTTTACCAAAAAATGTGGTCACGACGTGTCATTGTACCTAAAGTAGATCCGTAGTAGTGGGAGGGCGATGTACACGTTGGATAGTGGCAGAAAGTGAAATCTTAAGTGATCACCGGTATATCTATTTCGATATAGACGAGGCAGTAATTGAGCATAAAAACAAAAAAGTGAAACGTACGCAAACTGAACAACGAGACGAGCCCAACAGCTCTATTGGCCAAAAGAGGCAAACTACAGTACACTAATCTCTGTCGAAAACAATATTTGAACGCTGTCGCACACACCTTGACCCATATATGCGTACTGGGCACACCAAGAGTTGGAAGTTCTAACAGAAGAAAGAAGCGAGCATTTTGGTAGAACGAAGAAGTAAGCCAAGTGAGGTTGAAGTGTCTAAAAGCCAAAAGAGAAACAACAAGGTCCATAGGAAATGTAAATCATCTCGAGGCTTACAGAATAGCAGTAAAAAACAGAAAACTAAGATGCTGAAAAAAATTATGCGAAGACGTAAAGAACGAAATAATAACCAAGAAAGTTTGCCGTGATAAGCTTATATCAGGAATTACAATTGCTGCCAGGGCGCAGGCAATAGTGGAAGAGCTTTTCCCAGCAACCAAGCATCAACTCCGGTCTACAATAGAATTAACAGGAATTTTGCCAAGGGATATGATTACAGGGGATCAATCCAGAAAACATATCGAATGTTGAAAAAAAAAAAATAAAGGGGCTTGATGGAATGCCAAATGAAATAATATAACTCGTAGGCAACATATGGCCGGATGTACTTGATAATACGTACAAATTGTGCCTCAGACTTGGCACCTTTCTAAAACTGGAGAAAAGATAGCTCGTGGTCTTGCTACAAAAGCCAGGTTAGTTAGATAGCCCGTCTTCTTATAGACATATCTATTTCATGGACACGGAGAGCAAACCTTTGGAAAAATTGCTGGAAGTGAGATTAGAAAATGAGCTGGAGAACCAAGGCCGCTTTTTTACGCAGCGGATAGGCAAACGACGATCAGATATTAATGCGTTTGAGGAACCGGTCTCGGCAACACGAAAAGCAAAGGGTTCTGTGTTCTCATCGCATTGGGCATTAGAAAGGCCTTTAACATGGTCGAGTGCGAAACCGTTATAAGGAGATAACAAACGAAGGTTTCCTCTTTGCTTGGTTAAAATGATAGACGGCTACTTGTGTAACAGAAGTGTACAAACAACGGCACAAGAGAATACAGGATTCCATTAGAGGTACCATAAGGCTTCATCCAAAGTCTCTTCTTGTGGAGTTTCATGTATGACGGCCTACTTGATATGAAGCTTTCTAGCGGAGCGAAACTGATAGGTTGTGCGGCTGACATTGCTCTGATTGTGCAGCAAGCGTCGATCCCACTAATAGAGATTGTAGGTGACAATACAATATAGCCGAATAAGTAGGCGGCTATACAAATCAAACCGCTATACAATCAATAATTAATAGGTGCTCGCATGCATTTTGATCAGCGACATCTATTGATGAACATAATAATGTAATGCGAAGAATCAATGTACATAACGGTTAAATTCGATAATTTTTACCTTTCTCTACTTAAAATATCAGTTTTCCTTTTAGCATTATTGGGTCATTCAGTGCACACAGACAATAATCATTGAACGCTCAGAATTTCATTTTCCACATTCATTACTTTTATTGTTGGATTTGAAGAAATCTGCTATCGAAATTCATCAAAGACATTTAGAAGAAACTGTAGGTTTTGATCTCAACGATTTACAAATAGTGATTTTGATGTCAATAACAAAAAACGCCTTGGAGGACCAAAAAGGTTCGTTCACAGTGTGTTGCAAGACTTGTTGGACGAAAATTCAGCAATAATTCTCAAAGAACTTTCGAACAGCTCAGTAGTTGGTGAATCTGTTTCTAGACGTTTACACGCGATGGGAAAGATCCAAAGATAGGGAAAATGGCTACTATACGATTTGACTGAAGAGACTATTCCACATCGCGGTTTCATTGATTGTCTGGGAAATAAAGAAGGGTTTTCTTTGGGATATTGTGATTGATGATGAAAAGTGAATCTACTACGGCAATCTAAAGCGGCAAAAGTCATGGATTACTCCAGGAGAGCCGTCCACATCGACACCGAAGCCGAATATTCGTGGCCATAAAGTTTTACTATGCATATGGTGGAATCAACAAGGCGATATTACGGGCTGATAATACCGAACGAGTCTGTTACTGTAGATGTCTGCCGATATCAATTGAACAAATTTAACGATGTATTGTTGCAAAGAAAACCAGAAATAGGGGTTAAAAGATGCAAAGTTATTCTCTTGCATGACAACGGTTGACCGCACGTTATAAGACTTGTCAAGGATACATTGTTTTACACCTGTTCAGATTGATGCATCTTGGATTGGCTGGCACACAGTTCCCAAACGCTGAAAAGTGCTAAAATGGATCGATAAGTAGATCGCGATATGTTGCCAGAGAGAAAGGAAAAAGTTATAGCAAGCGGTGGAAAATACTTTGATTAAGATATATTGTGTCAATTTTACTTTTCTTATAATTAACATTATTATAAAGATACGCAGAATACGAAGGCGATATCGGAACACTTAATGTCAGGCGAGGACGGGGAAGATAGGAAGATATAGTGAGGATCAAAAATCCACAAGGGTGCATCTCGAGGTAATATGGAAACGGCTTTGACTAGTGGGAGGGCTTAACGCGTTTATCACACATAGCACAGACGGTCTCTACAAAGAGTACACGTGTCCCTACCTCACCGGGTGAGTGATGTCATATCCAACGCCCGGCTACAGCCCACCCTACCTTTGGTTTCCGTTCGGCCGCATTATAATTGGAGATCCTGAGCTTGGGCGTGATGTTGCGCTCAATACAGGTCTGTGCTCTACCCTACCTACAGTCGCTGCTCGACCGTACTAACAGTGGAGTGTCTAAATTTAGGGTGTGATGTTATGCCCAACGCACGTGTCTCTTCCACACTACTTATGGTTTATATCCGGCAATATTTTAGATGAAGATTCCGAACTTTAATTGTCGGACCCCTAGATCCACTTTCCAGTCGTTTGAAGAAAATTTAGCTACTTACCTTAAAACTTAAACGAATAACTACGTATCATACGATGGTTTCAGGATGCTGCCATGTAGTCGGTGCATGGTAATTCAATTAACATGATTCCACTTTACACTAATTTTCCATTTTGTCCGTTAGTAAGAAGAATTTTACTATTAGCGAATTTATTGATAAGTTCTTATTCGCTCACTTTTAATTATTATTACTAGAATTATTTTTAATAATTAGTACGCTTAGAAACCAAGTACGGTTAATTATATTTTTACACGAATTGTTTCGTTTTGTTTTTTTTACGCGACTTAGTTTGCTTTTTCGAAATATAGTTTGTTTTTATAGCATATTTAATGAATTAAAATGTGTAAACACGAAATAAATTTTTAAGTGAATCCAAACAAGGATTTTTCAATATTCTTTATTGTGCTTTTCAATTGTTTTTGCAGGTTTGGACGCAATCTATTATTTTTTCATTTAGCCAATATCTTTTTTTACATGAGTTATTTTTGGGAACGTATCTAGCGTGTGCAAAGGGAATTAGGTGTATTTATGTTTATCGAAGTATATCGTCAATACTGTTGCAATTGTATAAAACCAATTCATGCCACCTACTTTCGTATTATAGTTATGACTAGCGTGTTGGCCAATCTCATTATGTGTACTTGTATGTGAAATTTTGTAGACAACGCATTATTATATAAAAAAAAAGATTTCTAATACAACACCCGTTGACGTTCTTTTCTCATTAATAATAAATATGAAGAAAAAAATTGTATTTTGTAATTTTTTGCATTGTTCTATGTATGTATATAATAATGTACGTATAATTATTTATTTTACCTAAGCATAGATATATTCGAAATCAGCCGGTGTAAAAATTTCTTTCTTTTCCGATTGTGCATTAAATTTTTGCTTACTGTTTAATGATGAGGAAATGTCGAAATGCAAAAGCGGTAAACCAAACTTAAATGAAGTTCATACAAAGTTTTACACAGTATTCTGGTTTTTATTTATAATCAAAAAGAAATATTTCCTATGAAAATCTTGCTTTCTTCTTTTTATAAGAATAAATATTTCTTGTTTTGAAAAATTTATTCTTTGACAAAAGCGTTTGAGCAAAGATTTTTATTCTTCCCGATATGTCACGTCGATTACAAAATTGTGCTTTCATAAAAATCAACTGTTTTTTTTTCTTTTGAAATACTATCTGTTGGTTCTATTACATAATTTCGTTTGTTCAGGTTGTCATAATGGCTATTTCATGGAGTAATCCTGAGAGTAAAAGAAAAGCTTTCACGATTAAATCGTCGGCGTATATCAAACAGAGTAATAGAGATAGAACACAATATGTATGATCACTCGCCTTAATCATGCATTGACAGAAGCTGTAGCTGAAAAGAAATGGAGTTGTTTTTGTAACAAAAACTTGCCTCAAACCATAAGCGTTAGCATGATATGACAAAAGAGACTTGCATTATGGAAAACAGGAAAATGTCAATGCACTCTTGTTTTTGCTCATGGATAAGATTAATCACGTATAAAAAGCGATCAGCATGTCTTGTTTTGAACTGTTGAGTTCGAAAAGAAGGCAACAAGCACAGCCACGAAAACCAATGAATATTAAAGCAGAAATAACGAAATATGTAGATGCTCCAAAATTTAGTTCAAAATTGAGATTAGGGGAACCTTAGACACTTTTTCGTATATCTTAAACGGTATTCACACCCTTAATTTGCAGCCATTTTTATACTTGCTCTTTCATTCTCATTATTTGTATGGATACAGATTCCGTTAATAGTTTCTTGATATGACATCATGTTCTCTCAAACAAAGCAAAAACATATACAATTCTGTTGTGTTTTTACGTGAATGAATATACGCTATGCTAAGAATATAATTTTGTTTATACGAAAAAAGATCAAACAAAAGGTGTGTATGTAGCAAATACCTTGTTTTTTTCATCATTCATTCTGAAGAACTGAGTAATTCTACATTCTATGTTCGCCAAATACTGACACAGATTTCAACGAAAATTTTTATATCAAGAAAAATATTGTTTAAAAATATATTACATTGTCAACATATTGAAATATCGCACATATGCCTTTACATCATAGCTCGCATGCTTTCTTTCTTTTTAGTTATTTTTTAAATTGTTATTCTTTGTCGTTGTTGTTATATATAAAATACTTACTTTGCTAACATACGAACAAATTCTTATTCGTGTACCAATATTTTAGGATTCTTTTATACTGCAATAATAAAAGAAAGTAAAGCGTTTTTAAAGGCCTACTTCTCTATGTTCTATTTTATAACACAATTGATGTCGACGAGTATCATTGTGACTTGGTCTGCAATACAAAGTCACAAAAACTACGTCAAGGAAACGCTGCCACAAACTCTAAATGATTATTAAAAACGAAATTGTACCGCTAGAATACGGTTCATTGTTTCACACTTATCTCCTAAAAAAAAATCAATGCTCAGGCTGAAGTTAAATAAAACTAAAAATCAAAACATATATTTTGAGGTTTTTTTGGTAGATGTAAATTCGGAAAGTCTCTTTTTAGAAATTTGTAAGAACTACTTTCATCAAAAAATGTATTTGCTGTATCTATTTGACTATACATAGTATTCTCAGACTCAGGTACGTTCAACATTTCTGCTAACATTTGAAGCATATTTTTAAATCCGTTCAAAGAAAATTTATAGTATAAAGATGTGAAGTTTTCGGTTTTTCATATTAGAAACAGAACTAAAACGAGCACATTTACTTAAATTTGTGCATGTATGAGTAAGCAAAAACATTATCGAAATTTATAGGAAATGACGGTGGTGTTGAGTCTCTAGCCAAAGATGAATTAAACTAGCCAAAGCAAATTTAAAATTGGTTGGGTGTTGCGGATGATAGCTATCATCCGCACTGCACTGTTGATCATATTTCAAGCCAAATACGTGTGTTGGTAGAAATATGCTGACTCTGCGTCTGCAGTAGGGTAGAGTCGGATTTATGGCGATAACGCCTCCTTTTCTAAACTTAAGCCGTCCTCGTTCTTTTACCTGGTGTGAGTTATTGGAGCCTAGACGGATTTCGTCACGGTGTTAAACTTGCGTTTTTTGAGGATATGGCTTACAACAAAGATGAGGACAATAACGCCGTATAGTACAAAAATTATTGATACACTGCTATTGTGGTTCCTGTCCGCTATAAGTGCCGAATATCAAGTTTAGCAACTCTGCGTGTGCGTTGTAGTCGCGTTTTAATTCTGTGCAAGAAATATTTCAATTTCTTATTGTATATCTCAGCTTTTTTTGCTTTATTCGGGTGTAAAATATTAAAATCTTTAATAGAATAAAGTTTTCAATTTAATTTATATGAAACATATTAATCTTTTATGTGAAATTCAATTTACTTTTGTGCAATCAACAATTGTAGCTCTTGGTAAAAGTCTCTCCTTTTTCTCTTAATCTGTGTTTACAGATTGTTTTGCTTTCGCTCTTTATTTACAGTGTCAACGGAAGTGAGAAGCATTGTTTAATTTGTTGACAATTTTTGTTTTCTTTTAGTTTTTTGTTCTTTTTTTATTTTTTTATTTATTATTTTTTTGTAGTATTTTTTTTTTAATTTTTTTTCTTCTCTCTTCATAATCTCCTTTTGCCGTGTTTCACTGGAGGTGGATTGTCTATTTACACCACGTCGTGTGAAAACAGGCCCATAATCTGAACGATTCATCTCGTGCTGGCTCTGCGAACGTGCTTAATGACCGTGCTGCTGATGCAGTCCTTGATCCCTCAAAAGGCTTACGATGGCCATGCCCTGACTGTAGGAAGCGGGACATAGATTTCTACAAACTCTCCCTTCCTTGTGGGAGAAGTTTGAAATAATTTTTCAAAATTAAGTAAAAATCTCGGCTCCATGTCGAAAATGTTTGAGGAAATTAAGTCTAGGTTTGACGAATGCCGTTATATTGAGCACTCATCTTCTTTCCCAGCCACCAAAGTTACAACTCGTAGCGTAGCGTATGGTACGTCACCTCTGAGCTCTCCTAAGTCTGATTCGTTCGTGCAAGTTAGCGCTTCCTCAATGTCTTCAAAGAAAGATAGTGTTTCTGCTATCGTTAAGTCGGTTCGTAACAAAAAAATTACAAATAAGACGGGAAATCCTTCGGGTTTGAACTATGCTGAAGTGGCAAGGGTATCTCCTGCCAGTGTCGTCACTCACTCTACTCTGGCATCATCGCCGAAAAATAAAAAAGAGACTAATAGATCGTCCTCTCCCCCTGGCTTTTCGAGTGTGAACGCTGGCCACCAAACTGGGCACGTCGCACTAGCTGCCTGCGCAAGTATGGTTACCCCTTCTTTATTCTCCCCATCTCAAAACCACCCAGCCGTGAACCCTGTAATGTTCCTAGTACAGACGACATTTGCTTGACGGCAGTTCTTCCCAGAAAGACAATATTTTTGTCAAGACTGGCACCTGATACGTCCGTGGATAATATAAAAAGTTATCTGGCGGCGAAAGTCCCATCAGTCTGTTTAAAGCGTGTTAGTATTTTCAAATTGGCTCCTTCCCAATCTAGAGCAATATCGTCTTTTAAAATGCTAGTTCCGACGGAAAAGATGGATATGTTATTAAGTAAACCATTGTGGCTAGTTGGATCCCTAATTAAGGAATTTATCCCTCGAGATCGTCCCCGTAATACTAATGCAGTAATTTTTTTCCCTTCAAAAAACTAAATGTTTCTTCAGGCTCATTATCTTCCATTTACCAAAATGTTACGGGCCTAACCTCGAAAATTCGTTCTACTTTCCTTAACTCAGTGATCACGGAATTTTCCCGTTTGGCCTTCACTGAAACTTGGTTACAACCTGATATACATTCGTCGAAACTTTTCCATAACTCGTTTCAGGTTTTCAGAAATGATCGACTGTATCGCAATGGTGGCGGTGTGTTAATTGTCATATCTGTGGCAGTGCAACTCCTGATGTTGAATTCATTGCCATTCGAGCGAAATTTCCTAATAAACAGTTATATGTAACCTGTTCCTATATTCCCCCAAATTCGGGTACCTCCATGTATAAGAAACAGGCCGCTGTCATTTTTGAAGCGGCCAAGTAATCTAAACAGTGATAGTTCTGGCTGTTTAATTCTTACTTCAACATCTAATAGAGCTGTTGTGTTCTTTAATGAATTATTTCATCATAATTTAGTTCAATACAACCGTACCTCTAATTGCATTGTTAGAGTGCTTTATCTTTGCTTTGCCAATTTTCCTGAGATTAGTGTTAATTCTTGTCTATCGTTTAGTTTACCTGAGGATCCTCATCATCCCGCAATGTGTATTTCCTTTCATTACAAGCATGATGGTCCGTTAAACTTCTCTAGCGTTCCAAATTCAACTTTTTTAAATAAATATCCTGATTTCCATAAAATCAATATTTCAACGCTAAAATCACATCTTTCACATATTAAGCTTCATTTCTCAGTTGGAAGTATTGATAGCTCACTGTCAACGTTCTACAACGTAGTAAATTTAGCTATTTCTGCGTCCGTTCTGATCAAGCAGTCGTGGCCTCGCAGCAGGTGTCGCCCGTGGTTTAATAAGGCAATTAGATATTACAAGGATAGGAAAAACAAGCTTTTCAACAAATTTTCCAAAAGTGACTCTGCTTCCGACTATTTCGCTCATTCAACTGTAAAGTAATTTAATTCTCTCAACCACCAATATTATTGCAGATACCTTCAGTTCATTAAATCCTTTCTGTTTGCTAATCCTAAATAATTTTTTAAGTTTGTTAACTCCAAGAGAAAATTTTCCCTAAATCCCTCGCATGTTTCTTTTAATGGCTCTGAGTCCTCGGATGACATTGAAACCTCAAATCTCTTTACTAAATACTTTCGACTTATTCGCCTGGACTTGATGGAATTCCATCATGTTACTTAAATCTTGCACTGTCGTACTATGTGGTGTTATCTCAAAGATTTTTAATCAGTCCTTGAATTTAGGCGTTTTCCCTTTGTGTTGGAAAAGTAGTTTCCTTATTCCTATTCACAAAAGTGAGAGTAGACAACTTGTTGAGAACTATAGAGGCATCGCCAAGTTGAGTGTCTTGCACGGTCGCCGGTCTGTTAGAGTTTACTTACCATGTTTTCAAGACTTTCTTTAGCGGCCTTCGCACTGATGTCATATACACTGATTTAAGCGAAGCGTTTGATTTGGTTAACCATAAATTATTTATTTTTAAACCCCATGCCTCTGGCTTCCCTTCCCATTTAGTGAAATGGATAAGCTCTTATTTGCATAATAGGTCATTCAGGGTTTTGTTTAATTTCATCACCTCATATGAATTCCCCGTTACGTCAGGCGTACCTCAAGGTAGCCACTTAGAACCCATTTTATTTAATCTATACATTATTGATTTGCCTTCGGTGATTAAGTCCAACCAGATCTTAATGTATGCTGATGATGTGAGACTGTTTTCTTCTTTTCCCTAGAATCGCAATCACATCAGCTTCAAATTGACCTGAATAATTTGGTTGCATGGTGCTCGTTGAATCATATGACACTAAACCTAAATAAATGTAAGAAGCTTTCTTTCTCTAGAAGGCAGTCATTTATAACGCATTACTTTATAGATTCGCACAAGTTGGAGGACGTTGAGTCGTTCACAGACCTAGGCGTCCTCTTTGACTGTAGGTTACGTTTCAATTTGCACGTTGAGTTCTCGATAAGCACAGCTAGGTCCACTCTTGGTTTCATCAAGAGGTGGTTCGAAGAGCTAGATGATCCGTATATTACCAAAAGGCTGTACACATGGTTGGTTAGGCCTATACTTGAGTACGCTTCTATTGTGTGGTCTCCCTCATATAGGTGCTATGTAGACTCAATTGAATCTATTCAAAAGCAATTCCTGTTGTTTGGAATTTGGGTTGGGATCCGTCCGCTTCTCTTCCCCCCTATGAAGATAGGTTGCTTCTTTTGTCCTTACCTTCTCTTGAAAAACGTAGATTTGTTCTTGGCGTTTGCTTCGCAATCAAAGTAATAAACTACGTTATTGACTCGCCGTCATTACTTGGAGAAATAAGTTTTAATGTTCCTAACCGCTTCTCTAGGCACTTTACCTTGGTTAAGGTTAGTCAATGTAAATATAATTATGACCTACTTAGTTCGCTCAGAGTTGTTTGCAAGAACCCAAATGACATCTATCACCTATCCTCATTATCGGACTCTTTAAAGTCCCTTAAAGAAACATTGCTTAATGCACAAGATTTACCAATGTCGTACTTAAATTAGCTTTTAACCCTAAAAGGTCATTACGATTCGAAAATTAATTGTTGTTAACTATTATCGGTTGCCAAGCTTATGCATGTTTGCGATGGCTTAGTGGTTCATTTTCGATTTGGTCCTGTACCGTTTGTGGGTGTGGCTCTGTGCTAATTGTGTACATGCTTTTTTTCTTTTTCTTTCTTTTTTTTTCCTTTTATTTGTTTTATTGTACTTATACTAAGTTTTTTTAATAATAATTAATTTAAGATTTACATTAAGAGTCATTTGAACTCGACTGTTGTTTGTTTTAGTTGAGTTTCTGTATAAGTGGAATAAATAAATAAATAAAAAATATAATAGTAAAATAGCGTGTCTGTGTATATTGAAAATCGGATTGAACTTGATGCGCTTTTATACACAGTTTTGCAATAACAATAAAATGGATTTTCTATGAACTTTTTCATTATATTTAATACAAGGAAAACTCGGAAAACTTAAAAATATTCAAAATCAACGATAAAAGAATTACAAGATATATTTAAAATTTATTTTCCCGGTTTTTTTTTTTGTTAAACTATTTTTTTCTTTACAATTTTTCAACACTTTTTCTACAAATCCTTTCTTTCTTCGCTTGTTTTCTCTTCTTCACTTTTTCGCCATTTTGATGTCTTCTCTCGTTTATTTTCTATCCCCCATCATTAACGTCTTCCTTTTCCCGTTCCAAAAATTGACTTTTCTTGCGCGAGAACTCTGCGATCCTTTTTTTCGGTGCAGGGTTGCATTCTTATTTTAACAGCAATGAAACGAAATAGTATTGTGAAAGAAAGAATAACCTCATATTACAGTCTGCGAAGGCTCCTATATTCCTTCACATTACGTGTTGAACATTTGTTCTTACTTTAACGTCAGTGGTGGTTAGTTCCAAATAGTTGACATCCCTACGTACCTCATACAGAATGACCTCCTCACCGTTGCCGTGGATAATTGTTGATTTCCATAAATCTATTTAGTACATTAAGGCCTTTAAGCATATCAAGACATACAATATCGTGCAATGTCTCTAAAGCTGAAAGAATAAATATCAGTGAACATCCCAAACAATCCTCTTCTTGTCTTTTCCTCCTTTCTATTGTAACTGTGAAAGGATTTAACTAATAATGGTCGACTTGCCGACATCACATCCCAGAACGTTTCAAATGGGCGAATATAATTTTTCGAAGTGCCTGCATCAATTAGGAACTTCCCTCCTAGCAATTACTATTGGTACCCAAGGTGGCAAGGATTCATTCCTAAAAAATGAAGTTCTTCAATTTCTTCTTCCGTCTCGTTTGTCAGGTCTTCATAGGACTGATGTTTTATTTCGTCTGGATTCTCTAGGTTCTCCCTGACTCCATTGTCCTTTTCTATGCCCTGGCCTGGTCGACGCCAACCTTTCCTATCGGGCCTTGGTTGTAACACCCCCAGTTAAAATTACCCCGTCGAAACATCATATTCTGTTCTTGTCCGTCTGTGCGTTGATTATTATTATCAAATCGGGATTTGGAAGAATATGGATTGACATCCATAGAATCCGGTGAACGCTGATTAGCATTCTTTTTTTGGTTTTTAGGATACATCCTATATTGTGGACGCATTGGCCGCTTAGAACCACTTTTATTTACAAAGTTTGTTGAAAAAACATATCATTGCTGATTTGCATCAACTTCCTGGGCAAGAGTTAGAGCAGATGTCATGTCGTCAGCATGTCCTACAATCTTATTTCTTATTTCTTGATAGTGTCTCATTACTCCCCCAGAGCTTTCGTAAATTTTATAGACGACCCTTCGTGCAGCACCTTATGATACATATTTTTCCATACTTCCAACGAATTCACGAAGAGATTTTACCGCATATAAACTAACTGCCTATTACATTTGTAATTTTTATTTCTTCATATGCCTGAGTGATCGGAATCTCTAAGGCTTCTAACCGATTCATTAGTTTCTTAATTTGTTCCTTTAGTAAATTATTCTGAACACCTATCACGGCTCATTAGTCCTGAAGTGCTGCCATTACTGCGACATCAATGCATTGCTTTACTCGATCCGAATTCATAATTCTTTCTGAGGTTTTCAAATGTTCGAATAAATGACTATGTTCCTCTACCATTAAATACTTTCACTTTTTACTTTCTATCGTTATTTATTTATTTTCCCTTTTTTTCCCTCTTGAATGATCACATTACCTACATCACTCTTCTTAACATTAGTTCCTAATATAGCCTTTCGTCTTCCTTGTGCTGTGTTTGTTTGTTGTTGTTGTTTGCCCAAACCTTTCGGCTGGTTTGGTGATTGCTTCGCCTTTCGCTTGTGTGTCGTTGATTCGATTGTTGTTGTTGCTACTTACTTGTTTGTTGGATTTATTATTTATTAAACAGTTTTTTTTGGCCCACGTCGAACGCTAATGAATAAAAAATGATGATGTTGTTGAATTTCTAGTTAAAGATGAACTAAACTTATCAAACCAAATTCTAAATTTATTCGCTATAGCTGTTGATGATTATAGTGCTGACACTGCACTGTTGATCATATTTCAAGCCAAATATGTGTGTTGGTGGTAATGTGCTGACTCTGCATCTGTAGTAGAGTAGAGTCAGATTATTGCGATAACTTATATATAAGACCAGACATGCCGCTAACAACAAGAGCAAAAGAATTACCATGTCGCAATGTAGGGCCGGAAATATAAACAATCGCTTTGAAAAAGCATCAGGGAGAGTAAAAGAACTGAAATGAACACATTTTCTGAAGTTTGCACAATAAGTAATGCGTGAGACTACGGAGTGTGAACATCAGTGTGCGACAGTATGCCTGTGTGCATTTGCGCTATGGTAGAAATACTCGTGTGCGGTTACGCCTACCTTTGCTTAACCAGTTAAATTTAAGCAATGCAATTTAAAATTTTTGATGTTTCTGGTTGTTTTTACTTTTGGTATTTTGATGTGAACATTACTCTATAAACGAGTTTGCCATTTTCTTGGAGAATTTCTATTATTTTTCTATATAGCTATCTATTTGCTGCCAACAAATTTTTTTATAATTATTCTCTCTCATTTTTACTATACATACTATGATTGTTATTATTCTTATTTAAAAATTATGTCACTATAATTATTTCCAGTTTCTACATTTTCATCGTCAACTTGCTAACAGACTAAACATCAGGTGACATTTCTTTCTTCGAAATTTTCAATATGGGCATATAAATTAAACTTTTTAAAAAAATTTTGTTTTATTTTCACAACTGACGAGGACTTTCGGAGAGCCCAAAAACGATCTAAGTGAAATATTGTTATCTATTAAGCTTAAATTAAATCAACTATTTCATGAGTGCCCCTCAGCACTGGTAACAATGAGGCAACTGTTATAAAAAAGACGATAGACAGAAAATATGAACTAAGATCATTTGCGCTGAAAACGAAAGTAAACCTTATTGGGAATTAAACATTATTATTAACTTAAAGTATTTAAGAATTATTCCTAAAAATACATATAAATAAATTTAGATTTATAGTTGGAACATCCAACAATCGGACAACAAGAGAACTGCATAAATAAACAGACAAACAAACACGTATAATATAAAGTATATTAACATTTATAGTTAAACGAATGTTAACAAATTCGAATAAACGTATTAAATAAAATGAAATATATAAAATCTAAATTGAAAAAAATATATGTATTAGATTGAAATAACGACGTTCGTTATTACTTGATTAATGTGGAATTACAAAAAGTACTTATCCTAACAGTGCATTTTAATATGTACCTTAGGTTTTTATTTTATTTAGGAATTGCTGACTTAAATATTACGGGTGAATTTCACTAGCGGAAGTTTGTCATATTGTGGCTTCGTCCATCTGTAATAAATGTTTATTTAGGCGGTCAATTGATCTGGGCAGCGTCTTCTTTATAGGTTGTCTATTCGAGTATATTGCAGCACCTTACCTATAAATTGTTTATACTTTTGGTTACTGTATATTCGGGTGGTTAATTGACCTGAGCGGCATCTTCTTTATTGATGAACAGTTACAAATTACAGAGAATAATTATAGAAAAAAATTTTTTGCCTTTAAATAGATAGGTATATAGAAAAATAATAGTAATTCTCCAAGAAAAAGGCAAATTTGTTTACAAAGGAATGTTCACATTAAAATACCAAAAGTAAAAACAGCCAAGGAAAACTCAAAAAGCAATAGAATCTTCAATTTTGATTTTCTGTTCTGTTTGGCCGTTTCGCTTTACTGTTTTGATATGAATATTTTTTTGTAATTTTTATGATTTACGTTCTTTTTGTAGAATTTCGAGCATTCTACTATATGTTTATCAATGTACTGGCAAAAACTTTTTCTTACTAAAATGTACTACATATATTTTTGCTATTTATTGGGTAACATGTGCAATCTTCCACACCATCTCTGCATTAGGCATAATAGGAGAAGAAATTAGAGAAAATAATTATAACAAAAATTGATGGGCAATAAATATTCACAGAAAAGGCAATTTTATTTAGATAATCCTCTGTCTGTGAGCCACACAGGCACATTAACTTGTATAAGCTATTGAGGACATATTTTATAAAAATGGTATTCATGCACTTGAACCGTGAATACCGTTTAAGAAAAACGTGTGTCTGATTTCAAGTGATTTATTCATCTCATTTATTAAGTTAGGAACAAGAGCTTATAGACTAAAATGATCATAGAATTTTCTATAAAATGATCATAATAAATTGTATACCCATGTCAGCAGCGGATGATAGTATTATCTTCAATCAGACAAAATATGCTGACATGCATAAACAATATCGTTGTTACAGACTATCTGCATAACATGAATGGGCAAATGGTAATTGCGTGATTATATGCATATACATTCAATGCACATATGATAATACATACAAACATGCTAACATGCATAAAATATAGAAAACAAACAATGAAAGAAAGAATATATGAGATGGCTGTGCAAACATGAATAGAAACAAAGAAAAACATCATAAATGGGCCTAATAAAAGTACTCAATTATTTTTTTGATAATACACCAAAAACTATACGTCATTTCTATGTAAGGTGTAGCGACGTGTCTGTAATAATCCTCTCTGTCTGTTTAACTATCGAACTAGGGAGTCTATTATATTTAAGGCTACTCTTAACTGCCAATTGAAGAAGATCGGAAGATACGGAGGTTTCTCATTTTGTCTCATGGACACTAAACGACTAAGAGAAATAGATGTGCTTTACCCTTATAAGAATACGTAGACGGACGAAACCTACTTGTCGAACGGACAGATCATAACCCTAGGGGCATTTTGTACAATGCAAGGCAAAATGAAGCCTCGGACTTGGGTACAATGACCTTCTAATCTGCTTTTCTCTTACAAAAAAGAAAACCTTAACTCATTTTTACATATATATATTTTTTTGTTCTTTTCCTTTTAATTCATATTACTTTGCGATATCAATACCTCATTAATAATTAAAAGGGGACAGATTAAATAATTCGTCAGTATGTATGTATGATTACTTAAATTATCTCATGTACTAGGCGAAGCATATATATATGTTATATACGCAAAATAAATACAATGACGAACCTTACATGCCGAATATTTGCTGCTGCAGATGATCACATTTATATTAAAGATGATAAAGTTAGTAATGAACTTAATGACGCAACGAAGGCTAAAACATAGTATTGCTATTGTACACTTTAGATATTTCGTAAAGCCAAAAATTCAACATGAACAATTCGCGACGAAATCATTGTTTTCACTTCAGCGATCACTGAAAATGGTGGCAACACTAACAACTCCAACGATGCATTCGTATTCAGTCTGTTTTTAGTAAGCCGCTTTTAAAAATCGTTTTCTGTCTCGATGGCGAAAATAGTATCGCAACATATTAATGAAGCATCTGTTGTTGTTTATGGGTTATTCGCACTATTCTTTTAATTGCACTTTTCTGCTTTGCCCAACATATACATATTACGTTTGCACAAGATTCCTTTGCACATGTACATGTAATCACCTCTATTTATATACATACATTCGTATATAACTGCATATATAAGTATTCATCACACATTTTTATATATTTATTTTAATGTTCCGTCTTTTCTTTGCTAAATATATGAAAAGTTCGCCCGCTTTACAATATATTTGAGGTAACTTATTTATGCATCTTTTATTATAACTGTGATGTTTTCGTTATTTCTTTCTTTTAAAAATCTCTTCTTTAAAGAAAAAGAAGAATGAGTCTGCTGTTCTTGTAAAGTTCTTGAGGAATACAATGTGCGACTAATGCTAGTTCATTTCACATTTATATCAATCGCTTGAATTATGCAAACACTTCTGTACAATAAGAGAATTTTGTTATGCATGCAAAAACTTCTGTGCAATAGGAGAATTTTACTATGTACTTTTCCCACAATTTTTCTAAAAAAAAAAAGAGCAAAATTTCGCTGAATTTTGCAAGTTTTTCCACGTGTTGCGAAATTAGTTATCTCCTTTTCTCTTTTCTTTCCTTTCTTCCTTATTAAACGTTATTCTGCGTACCAATCATCTGTCCACGCGTGAGATTAACTATCTGAGCTTTTTCAGGGCTATATTTGCAGTAATAAAATATAAAACCAGCGTTACAAAAGACATACATTACTTGAAAGCCCTCATATGGAGGGTTCCCAAAAAGTAAACTTACATGCTCCATAGTAAATGGTCATTAGTAAACTTTTTCCCTTGTTTTCGTCACAAAAGCCAGCAAATAAGATTTTATCGTCATATAACGACTTAGTTGTCATAAAACCCTCCTATATATTAGTGGGGTCTCAAAGATAGACCTAAATGGTCCGAATTTCCCATGGACAATTTTAATGCCAAACTATTGAATCAAATTGGCTTGAATCAAATTAGCTTTTGCACTAGAAAATGGATGGAAATTATCATTTTTCAAATATACCCAGGATAAAAAAAATGTCTACAAAACTTAACATCCTATGTACTTATATATTTCTGTTGGCTAAATTTAAGATAATCTGAATAGCTATCTATGAAAACAGCGTAGTCGTCTGCTTGAAAATTGACTATTACGATAGCGGTGGTATGAAAGCCGTATGTAGGAATTTGTTTTTGACTGACTGTTACTTTATTTTTATTGCGATGATGCGGCCTGAGAGCGACCTATTTTTGAAAATCAAAAATGTCAATGTGGCTTGTACGGGTTAAGAAAACGCATTGCATTGCAATATGGGTTTGCAGTTTGGCATAGCCAAAGTGCCCGCTGTTTCTTACAATTTCTAATGTTAAACCAGATGAAAACGTGGATTGATCTAAATGTTATGCCATGTTCGTCAACTTCTAATTCATGCATATAACTTCATATTCTTTTATAAGATCTGGTGAGTTTTTTAGTTGATGACTAAGAATTTCTTATGTAAGAAAGCAGTTGTTGGCACATGGTATCACTTTTTACAAGGATATCTGCAGAACCGTATCTTTTGCTTCTTTTTGTTCTATGTTATGTGGCGACGTGCAATCTCGGCTTAATAGATCAATCAAGAATAGGTTAAGACCAAATGTAAGTTAAAAGTCTTAGCCTGATTTTAGGCGGCTTGTTGATGAATTTTGTATTGGCTTAGAAAAACTTGATTGTAAGGGTTTGTAGTCTGCATCGAACTATATTGCAAGTGCTTCTTTCTCCAATTGTGAGTAACGACTTTGGCCGCTAGTTAGTGATATGGATGTATATCATTCATCTTGTTGCAATGAAACTTGTGCTTATGAGCTTGCATCTATTTGAACTTTTGGATATATCTTTTAAAAGTTGCAATTGCCTTTAAAAAGTAATTGATACTAACTTTTGTGCAAATGTGTCTTTCAAGACTTGGAATTGAAAGAATTAAGCCAAAAAATTATCAGGCAATTGATTAAAATGTGTGAATGCAGCTTATCACTTTTTTTAATGTAAATTTTTGCATATAAGCAAGGCTGTGGCGCTAATTATGGGAACTAAGAATTTTATCTGGTTTTTCTCAACGACACATTTGCCTTTGTTTAATATTTAATGTCCTAGATGGAATTTTCTAAGCGACCTAGACCTTGAAATAGCGTGGGGTCATCATTTAATATATTTACTTTGCGTACCACATTTTGCGCTTCGTATTTTTGGGCACCGAATATTGGAGTGATGCCACAATTCAAAAAGCGCTGTTTAATTATTGGAAGCAAGGCAGGTAGCAGAAAATCTTCGATGACAATTAACAGCAGGGAAAACAATTGGGAATAAGGAGCCACGGTTAGAAAAGGCAGCTTCCCGAGAAAAGGCCTTCGTACGTTTCTCAATACTATACGGCCGTAGTTGGCACATTATGGAGATTTTCTTGGTATGAAACACAAGTTAGCGCAGTTAACATTTGGTTCGATTTGTAGCCGTCAGACATAATTCCTTGCAAAGTGTAACGCCCGCGTACGTTTACGTATGGGGTTTGTGTTTGCCATTGATCATAACTAAAAGACAAAAACTTGTCATCTAGCAGAATACCGCTAATCTACTTTTTTCTATAATCCTTTTCCTTAGCTAAGAATTTCAAGCAGCGAAAGAATTATAAAATAAAGTAAAGGTCTTAAGTCCATCTGAACAATGTAAAGAGGGATATTGCTTAATACAATTGGCAAACACTTATATACGCTAATCCTCGTATATAGATTAACATACTGAGAGACATACCTCATGAAAACAAGATAAAAACAACAGATTTCTTAGAGCGAAAAACAGGGAACAAAACTTTTAAGAACTTAGGGCAAGAAAAACTTTAACAATTTAGGGCAACATAAGCAATTCCTCACTCAAGAATCGTCCCTCAGTAACGTAACACGTTTTAGAAACAGAAGATTAATTTTTATTCTATTTTGCGCAAATTATACACAAAAATTGATTACGTTTTATGTATTAACTTAATGCGGTCGTATGTAACATGCAGAAGCGCTTAAGACGGACCCACCTTTTATTATAAGGATTGATTCGGAATTATTATCTGTATTGATCTAAGCCTGTCTGTCGGTGTGTTGTCTCTTCATGTAAACTTTTTTCAATCTACAGGTCGCAGTTTTTAAGATATTTTGATGAAATTTAGTACAGTGACTTATTTTCGCCCAAGAACGAGCCCTATTGAAAATGGTTCGGATCGGTCCACTTTTTCTACCGATTCCCATATAACGCCTTATTCTGAAAAGTCGCTATATGGAAAAAATTTTAGATTTCAAAATTATACGGCAAAAGTGGCTAAGTAGTAGTACCTCGGCATTATAAATTAGTATGAAAACTTTGGACCATCTGCAATAATTTTTGAATCTCTTTCATATAGCGAACGCTGAAGTTCATTCGACGAAAAGGTATAATTTTCAATGCTTCACGATAAAAATTATATCATAATAGTACTTTAATATAAAAAAATTAACTGTGACAAATTTGAACCATTTCGGCCTATATTTTGGATCCTACTCTAATAATGATTTTCATTTTCAATTTATTTTTTGTAGAGCGGTAAAGTCTAAGTTTTAAAAAAGGAAATCGACCCATAATATTATAGCAATTTCCTGCAAAAATGAACTTTACAAAGTTTGAACCACCTACGCCTATTTTGCGATCCTGCCCTGTGCAGGGATTAAATTTGTATTACATTAGGTAGTAGCTTCCCCATAAATACGCACATAAAAATATGCCTTTACATATAAACTAGATATAATTTTTGTGTTCTATAATAAAAATAAGAATTGTGTTAGACCATGTGGTGTATGGTATTTAATAGTCAGCCTTGCCTGACTTCTGACTTGTTTTATTTTAAATAAAGTGGACTCAAGAGTTGTAGTTGACATAAAAATTAAGAAAAGAAATACGTGGAGAAAAGACATGAGTGAAAAGTTACATTGAAACGTGGAACAAAATAAATTAAAATAAAAATAAGTTGGAATAACAATTAGTTGGAAAAGAATATATATATACATATAAATTGAACATAAGACTTACAGATTTTAAAAAATCACGAATTCTATACTTACCCACAAATTTAAACCTGAAAGAAAATCATTACAATCAAATCATCAAATTAAAACTTGGAACAAAAAAGAATTAAAAGTCAGTGTTGGACAAGAAACCACTTTATCTTGTCAAACTACATAGAATTTAGTTTCATTTACAAAACTTAACCATAATAAAAATTATCTGAAAGCGATATGTATAAGTAATTGAAATAAATAAATTCTGGGTGATTGTACAAAAGAAAAATTTTTGTTGTCTAAATCATATACTTAGCACATAAAAATAGCATTAAAACTTGAAATAAGGAGAATTGGAAGTAATGTTAACGAATTACAAATCATTCAGTCAATTTCATTTCTTTAATTATCTATTTATGTATTGGGTTGATGGTGAAAAAGCCACGGTTTCGATGGGATGAAATGTAATGCGAGGACCGAGTGTCAGTATGGATCGGGAGTTGACGGACAGACAATTGCATGAACAGACCAACGGATTAATCTAAAAAAGAACAGAAAACCAACGATGCCACAAAAGCAGACACAGGGAGGATGGGACGAATTAACAGGCTGACAATAAATACGATAATATATAATGAAATGTATACATATTAATATATATATAAGTATTTTCAATATGATTAATTCTTCTTTATGTAATGACGATGGGCTAGTTAGGCAAAACAATAAAAGACCCCACACTTTTCGTTACAAAGTGCTTTCATCTTGTCAATCTCATGATGGTAAGTGTGCACCGATTGAAGAATGTCTCGAATGAAATTAAGGAAGAAAAATTTAAAAAGAAAAGAACGAGAAACATATCGCTTATTACATAGCCCATTAATGTCGATATTTAACAGCTCGGTCATGCTTTTAATACCCCGCTAAGAATTTTACTTAAATCAGCATTTGGTTTTGCAATTCACCTAAGTATTTGATTAACAACTGCAGGTGGAATGTGTAGAATCTCAATTATTAATACGTCTGAGGAAAAAGGTCGTCGTTGGTACTTAACATACGTCGGAAAAGCGTTCTACCTATTGTCTTACCTCTGCAGTCGACTTAACAGACATCGTTTGCGTTGAGAAATATACTTCTAGCTAGCACTATAATATGTATAGGCTTAGCAACTGAGCAAGAAGTCATTACTACTTACGCTGGCGCTTTAACATCACCTGCGGATGATTGTTGATAAGCGCGAATGAGGTAAACTTTTGCAAAAATACTGTTGCCTTCAATTGAAGCAAACAGTGCTGAAGTTAATGATTTTTTTGTTGTTGATTGTTAACCTGTAATTACCACATGTGATTGTTCCACCTTTCCTCACTACAGCCTGGTGCAACCACTACATTCCACAGGCTCTACAATGTTTTGAATGCACGACTTGTCAATGTACCCTTCTACTAAAGTCATGATTACATAAGTATTGCGAAATTATACGCCGTAATTTCGGATCCGAGATAAAAAATAACGATTTAAGCATTTGCTTAATTTCCTCATACGGTGAAGCATTCAACTTTTTTTTTGTATGACCAGCCATTCAGGAGATGCCCCATATACTTGTAGGCACGGTGGGGATCAGGAAAGGTTATAGGAAGAGTGGGGTGAAGAAAGGGAGCAGTAGGCGGGCAATACGGCTAAAAAATGACGGGTCGCGGTAGTGTGTTGTACGGTATACAGGTAACTGCGGCAAAAGTGAGAACGTTGAGAAAGCCATGTAGTTCTCTTGAAGGATTTAATTAGTGGGCATATCTCTTTTATCTTTATAGAAAATTTGCCTTGAATGTGCCTGTACATAAGCGCAACAAAGCCCACATTTAGCCGCTGCTAAAGGGTATCGAGAGTTTTGGACACATTTTTGTCACCTATGAGCATCTGAGCCTTTCGCAGTATACGGTCAAAGGTCTCCAAGCAAGTTTGGGGGCTCGTACCAAAACCTGCGAGTTGTTATCTAATTTTGGCTGGATATGGGCGGTGTACATGTTACGTATATTGGCTGTGGAGGATTTTTTATGCACTGCTTTAAAAAACGTATGCTTTTGGCTGCATCTTTCGACACTTCGAACACATGTCCTCTCCAAAAAACATCGCATCAAGGGTTGCTTGTTCTTCTATGCTGACACCACCAAAAGGGAGGGGTTGCGCATCGATTTTCCTGTGCGTTAGGAAACAACTTTGGGTTTCGGTGACATGAAAATCCAGCCTATTTGCCCCATTCCATGCAAAAAATTTTATGAGGTCCCAACTTAGTGCGTCATCCATCATGCCGCATTTGTTCTGTATATTGTTGCATGGTCTTCTACTAAAGGAAATCGAATGCCAAAAGGTGCTGTCGTTCCCAAACGAATAGATAGGGTTATCGTTTTGCACAAGAAGTCGAGAAGTGGAAAGGACAGAGCCCGGTGTATGAAGAATATCCGTCGGCTACAACTCTTCTCGAACGCTTGTCCAAGAAACTCGACATGAATCGAGCGAAAACGTTATCGAAATCATATGCAATCAGTTTGGAAACAAGAGCGGAGACATTTAGGGTAACTGCCCTACTAACGTCAAAGTAGCGAATGGCTCAGCTCCACTTTTTGATGAGACAGAACATTGCGCTACCAATCCATCGATTTTTGCGAAAGCCTGTGTGCTGCCCGTCGCTAATTAGGTCGTTGGATTGTAGATATTTCCTTACATGCCGGTTGTCCGTGGTCTCCATGATTTTGGCTATAACGGAACAGACTGCAATTCGGCGATAGTTTGCAGGATTTGTGGGATAATTTTTTTTGGGTATGGGCTGGAAATTTGCAACCTTCCAGAAAGTTGGAGAAACGTCAGCAAGGTAGCACTTGCTGAAAAGACTGCGCAGTGGCGTGGCAAGTGTTCCAGCGCATTTTTTTGGAATTTTAGCTGAAATAGCATCTGGTCCTGGAGCTTTGCGGATGTTGAGATTGCAAGAACCTCTTTAATGGCCTTTGTTCGAAAAAATAATGGGCATCGAACATGTTATTCTTTCAAGCGGTGGCAGTGGTTGATTTGTATGTGGTAAGTTGAAGTTTAAATCAAATATTTCAGCCAGCAAATTAGCTTTATTAACTAAGTCAGGTATAATTTAGTCGTTATTGAGAGGAGTCAAAACCGATGCACTGGATTGATTTCCAGTTATTTTCACAAAAGACCAAAAGCTCTTGCTACTTTTTGGAACACCAAGAATTTTGGTACGCAGCCGCTGCGTGTAACACTTTTAAGCGGCGCCGTGCCTGTATGCACATATTTCTAGACTGTTTACTTTAGTCGTTTCGATTAAATTGCCAAACTTTAAACGCTTCATCTACGGACCTGACTGCATATTTGGAAGGCTGATTGAGCCAGCATCTATCTTTGGGCTTAATCGAAGTATTTTTGAATGCAATGTACGTTCGCATCCCGTTCCATTCTGTTTTGTATCATCTCTGCAGTGACATTAACGTTGTTGTGCAAGAAATATAGCTTCTAGGTAAAATGCCTGAAGCAATTATTGAGGTCCGCTCAAATCGTCTTATAGTATATGAAAATATTACGATTCGGGGCTGACAAAAAATGTTGCAAAGAATGCCATACGACAAGGGTGTAGAAATGGAGCAGTGGTCCGAGGTACCAAAATACCAAGTATCTTACCTTCCTACCTATGTGGATTTGAAGTAAGAAAAAGGTCTAACATATTTTGTTGCAACCCGCTTTGAATATTATTACATTCCTATCGTAGTTAAGTTTTTGCCTTAGTTTATATCTATCTAATAATTTATTGGCTATATTTTATGGTACCTCTGGCCTAAACTTTGCTTCTTTTGCGTAGTTATCAATGTTATATAATGAAGTTGTTTTATCTACCTTATTAAATTGCTTTTTTTTTGAACAAACTAATTCGAATCGCCAGTAGTCATGAACAACTGATGGTCTTGTTTGAAAATAGTGCTTAAAGTACTTAAGCCTTTCCTCCCAATTGCTTTTATGACTGGATTTGTAAGACCTTATGAATTCGTTAAAAGTTCTACGATCACAAGTGTGCAAAGTGTCTGGTGATGGTGGGTCGTCAATGTTAATTTTTCAATTGTAAGAAGATTGCGTAATTCTATCAGTACCGAGTTTTGTGTTTCTCTGTTCCCATGTCTGTAAAAAATTCTTCATTGGACCATATTGTGTCGAAGCCCTTTGTTAATGTTAGGGCTAGTGTCATTGAGGTTTTTATGTGTTTGTTCTTTTGAAGTTTGAAATTTTAGGCATGTTTTAACGTACTTACTTTTCAGTTATGTTCCTGCCATACTAATATCTTTTTAAAGGTTTTAGAAAACCACAGTGACTGATATCAGCCGCGTTATCATGGCATCGCTTCACGATATCCTTCATAGTTCTCCTATTTCGTGTATTAATTATGGTCATCTCACTTAGTGGCGATACTTTAATTTTATTCAATTTTTTATTGCCTCTGTCTTTAAATTCATTAATGGAGTTAAAATCGAAAATTTTTTACTAGGTGCCACTTGTATATTTCTAATACCATGTCTTTGAGTCTTTAGAAGAATTGTCCCAAGTCAAATTTTCCGTTTATAAAAAAATCAATGCTTACACGTGTCAATATGGATTTACGCCGTTTGATGTAACATTTCCCGGGGTTAATCTTTAATTTATAATATTTTCTGTCGTCAGTATTCTCCAATGATATATATATACTTGGCTTCTAGTATTCACGTAAGTTATGATGCTTCTTTGGAGTATTATATTCGTTGTTATTGTTTCTAGTCATCGATTTTGTCGTGACTTTTAAAACGCTATTTTCCTTTTTGTTAATGTCTTTAGAGCCATTTATAGATATTCGCGATAAACCATCAGGAACATGGTTTCCCCTAACATACCCCACCGTCTTCTTAATTTTGAACTTGAGTTTTTCATAAAGAATAGGTACGAGAACAAGAAACAAGAAAATGGTTTCCGCAAATATAAAGTCTTAAGGGGGTGATTGGCCAATGTGTTGCAGTTAATTCTTGTGCAATCATGTATTTATTACTTCTAACTGTAGTAAATATTTCTGAGGCATAAGCTACTGGTAAGTGTTTTTCATTATATTCCTCTGTAAGTACTGCACCACAGGCTTGTTTGTTGGAGTAATGTAGGACTCATAAAGACTACTTTTAGGTTTTGAAATGCTATTTCGTAATCTTCATCTAAAACAACTAAATCGTCAATTTAAAGGAAGGCTTGTTCTGGTTTTAGTCCACTAAAGGCAGTTCTCATCATTCTATGGAAAGAATTTGAAGAAACTTTCAGACAGTATGGTCATCTATTAAATCTGTTGAATTGAACTTGAAAATGAACTATAGTTTCTTCATCTTCTCCACTTTCTTCTGAAATCAGATTAAGACACGAAAAGTATTTTATTCTGCCAAGTTCGTCTAGCGTATCGCGTGTCCTTGGAAGGGAGAATTTGTAAACCATCAATTTCTTATTTATCTGTCTAAAATCTATGACCAGTCTCCATCTTTTCTATTTAGAATTTGGTAGACAATTTTTTGGAAAAAACAGAATAGGGCTATTGTACTCACATGGTGAGACTGCGACTATACCGTCATCCATTAGTTTCTGGACTTTTTTTTAACTTTCTGTTGGCGGGTATGTGATATACGATAGTTCTTAATGTACACTGGTTATCTCTCCTTTAATTTCAATTTTTGTTTATAAAAATTATTAGTAGTTTTTGTGTCGCCTTCTTCTTCGTAGTAAGAGCAAAGGTTGACTGGTGTGTTGCCAAAACGTTCTAGAAAATTTTTTCTTAGAATTTATAAAATTCTGAGAGTTTTTTTGTTCATTATGAAGTTTATTAGAAATGATTTCGTAGTTATTAATATTTTCAGTTAGAATTTTGTCTTGTTGTATTGTGATTGTGTTACTGTTAATATTAAATATTCGGATAAATGCGCGATTTGCTTTTACCAAGATATTTGCTATGAAGACACCAGGTTGAAATTCTTGATTGGGACTTAATATTCTCGTGCAACAGTTTGAAGTTTTATTTGTCGTGTCATTTCAGACCTTGCTGGTAACGCTATAACGTTATTCCATGTGTTTGTTATAGGTATTTTTATATCTTGTGAAATGTTCTGGGGTCTTAGGATAAGATAGTCTCTATCTTCATTAAATTCTATAATGCAATTAAACTTTTTCGGAAAATATATGATTCCATCGCATGTTATTGGAAAGTCTTTTAAGACCACGCTAAATATCATTGGTATGAGAAATTTGTTGTGTCTCAGATCAAAGTGCATTGTACCTATTGATTTAATTTTTCTTCTCATACGCCACTCAGGATTGCGCTTCTGATTTTATTAACGTATTTAAAAGAGTGTGTGGCTTTTATAAGCGAAACATCTGCCCCTCCGTCTACCACTAATGTTATTAATGTATTTGTGTACTTTACGTATATATTAATGGAAATACTCAAATTGAGGTGGATATAAGGTCATTTGCTTTTCTAATCTCTTGATCCTAGGGGATTTTCCGAACAGTTATTATTATGAACAGTTCTGCTATTATTTCATCCCCTACGGTTGTTCTTATTATTATTACTGCTGAAGTAATTATTGCTGCGTCTATTATTGAAGTGTCCGTTTTTATGACTGAAGTTCTTTATTCTGCCGCGGTAGTGGTTTTTGTAAGCTTTCTTTTTATGATAAAACACAGCGTTTTGCTAGCTGTTGGCCTCGGTGCAGCTATTGACAAATTTGCCAACGAAGTCATTCATGGTTGGAAAGACCTGCTTCCAAATTTTACTTTATCAATGGTGGAATTCTTTATCATAGCTTTAACTGTGTTGAATATTTGACTTCCATTTCACATAATAATCCATGTAATATGTATGCACGTTCTAAACTCTTAATCAAAGCTCCCTTTCCACTGAAGTATGTATGTGCAGGTTTATTGTTTTGTCGGATATTCATTTATTTCGCAAACAAAACTTCAACCGATTCCCCTTTTGTTGATATGGTTAGTTTATACATTATGTCTAGGATTGTAGATTAACGATATTTCAGGCATATCCTTTGAATTTGGTTTTGATTAAAGAAACAACGGTGTTCTTATTTGTACCTTTCAAGCTACCTGTTAATGTTAATAGAAGGAACGCAAGTTATCATACTTGCCATCAATTTCTGGTATTAGCTTTAAAGCTATACCTAAAGATTCTACTTGAGTGCGGGCTATCTCTTGTTCGTTGTTATTGACTTCTGAATTAGATTCTGAGTCTTCCCTTATGGAGTTTATTTTGCTATCTTCTGCTGGAGAGATTATTACGTTCGTGTCAACATATAATAGATCGGAGATGGTATGGGACACGGTTTATTCAATTCCTTCTTTTGGTAACATTTTCACACTTATCACATAGTGACCAGTATATTCCTAGACAGTAATCTCTGTGTTCCTCAGCAAATTTCTATGAATGTGTGTTTATTAGTTTACATATGGTCTCTAGTACTTTAATTTAAATTCCTGAATGCTTTCTTACTGTTTCTGGACGTATATACGTGTTGTTATTAATACATTTAAACGATTTTGTAAAGGTTTCTTTTCACAAAATATTTTATTGTTTATTATTTTCCATTGGTTCATTTCATCGTCAATTTTATCTATGTTTGCAGCTCTATTTTAATTTTCTATCATCATTTCTATCATTTTAATTTTCTTATTGTGCATTGTATATATTTTTCTTTAAGTCATTGATAGCTTGAAAATCTCTTTTTTTGTGTGAATGTGTAAAGAGTGTTTTTGCCGATATAACGGTAAAGCCCCTGCTGACCTTATGTGTACGACTTAACACACATCTGTTTATGGAGCTGGTGGGTTTTGTGTGAAACACCTTCTTTGCATGGTTAAAAAATTTAAGTGATTTCTCCTATTCTAGAGGGATGCTGCCTTGTCTATGCTGGAATCAGCTTTGGTTTCTCTTGTAAGTGTGGCTCGTTTTCGATTCAGTTTACTTAGTATGCTTCGTCGTTTTTCACCTTTAAGAACTTGTATCTTTTTTCCTTCTATGTTCCTTGTTGTCGGCGCCTATATTCTTCTAGACTTATCGGAGTTAGTCCCACCGTTTTATCTTTAATCCATAGTTGTCTTATACCGCCTGTAGTTTTCATTATCGGCATATTTGACAAAATTACCATGATCAAACAGGATGAGCTCAGCTTGCAGTGTTTAGCAGTAATCATCAAAATATTTTTGGCGGTATTTGACTGTTGGTTCAGAAGATCAATATAATTTGGCAGCAGTATTTAACAA
The DNA here is from genome assembly GCA_001077435.1 of Glossina morsitans morsitans. Taxonomy (NCBI): domain Eukaryota; kingdom Metazoa; phylum Arthropoda; class Insecta; order Diptera; family Glossinidae; genus Glossina; species Glossina morsitans. The sequence continues at coordinate 77,457 of CCAG010012354.1, forward strand.
TTGAATCAGAAGATCAGTACTATTCGGCAGCATTATTTAGCAGTAGAGATCAAAAGATTAGCGGCAGTATTTGGCAATCTACTCAGACGGTCAGTACGATGGGCCAGGATCGCTTTTTAATGAAAATTATATTTTACCGGAAATAAAAGATTGGAAATGGTTTTAGGTATTTAATTTATTAAGCAAGAGTAAACGAGAGCTCAATCGCTGGTATACAATATTTAATTTAAGGAGTAAGAGTTAACCAAAGCGCGATTGCTGGTGTGCCTTTGGATACAATACTACAATCTGATTTTAGCACTTCGATCGTCGAGCTTTTATGCATAATTAGTGGTGGTATTTTGGTCAACCTCCCAAAATGCAGGTCGATCGGTACAATAGGTATACACTCTTATTTAGTTATTTCATATTAACACTCTAGCGTGTACAAATATAACATATACATATTTAATTGTTCTAGCATAGCATCACTATTAACATTCGTAGATACGAATCTATAAATAATCATACATTTGAGAACATATATCCAAAATGCAACGTGAGCCTCTTTCACACAAAAGTAATAAAACTCTCAAGTTCACTTTAATTGCATAGGTTGTTATTGGTGTCTAAGTCTTAATTTTAGTGGTAATAGTGACGTTAGATTTATGCCGTATGTTGCTATTTTGTTGCTGCGGATATAACTATTTTGATGATTTTGTCATATTTTTTCTTACGTTGCTGTTCTTATTGTTAGTGTGATTGCTATTGCTGATGTTATTGGTAGTCCCAATTCCCGAATTACATAGAGCATTATGAGCAAACCTGCAAACGTTTGGACTTAGAGTAATCATTTTGCTTAAAATGAATCTGCCGCTAAGCAAAAATTGTGCCGCAACCGCCGTCAAACCACATAGTGCCGGAGGAGCATATTATCCGGAAAGACAATCTGAATAAGATACGGATTAAATACAAAAACAAAACGCGGCGTAAATCACCTGTAACAAACACCCCCGCCGGTCAGCTACGCTTCGTCGCTCTTTACAGTGATCTTTTCACTGTTCGGGTTTAAATACACGTCAGCATTTTACCAAAACTAAACATATCTGTGAATCGGTAAAGTTTTTGGTATTATTAAATCCATATTTAATGGCTTCAATTCAGATGCCCCCGTTGTCCGTTTGACTTTCTTTAGGATGACGGTGATGAACGTTCTGTTGTCGTTGCCGTTGCTGGAGCTATTGATGATATTTGAGATGTAGGTGATTAGGCATTTGACGGTTGGACGCTTTCGCTGTATATTTTACTTTTAAGAAATATTATTTTAACTAAGATTTGTTTCATCTTTTTTTAAACCAGCAAATTAAAATTTTACACCAGCATCTCTAAAAATGTAGGTAAACGGGCAGTAATTTATACATAGTTCAACTTAGACGACTTAATCTGACTAGCTTTTCGGTTCTTGTTTTATTCATGTAATTACGTTCCATTAACACTTAATAACCTTTTTGTAAAAAAGAAAATTATATTAACTGTATGCGTCTATCGATTTACAATTGCGCCTAACCTTATTTCGTTCGCTTGCTATTTTAACGGGCTTTTGCCAAGCAGTAATAAAATAAGAAAATTTCAAAAGAATTAAATTAACGATTTTCAGCTATCATAATTGAAGTGATCATCACTCTTTACGCAACTGCAATAACAAAAGTAGCAAAATGGCCCATCTTTACTTGACATATGCGAACGTCACAACTATGCGCTTCACAAATATGTACATCACACTGTTCTCCTCATGAATTAAGTTCCACATAACTTATTTAATTGTGGCTAATATGGCGCTAAACACGAACTTTACTGTAAAATTTTTACATGATATAAGTCAGCTTTGAAGAAGCACTGATTTATTGCACTTAGATGGTTTCTGCCGAATTCATTACTTTTTCCCAAAAGCATAACAAATTTTAATTCTTATATTCACTAAATGATAGATGATTTTTTCGTTTTTTCTGCAAAAGCGTGAAATTTCTTCTTAAGAAAAAGAAATAGTGTAAAGTTATTTTGAAAGAGATTGAAAATGCAAGACGTACACCGTGCCCTTAATATATACAGTTAAATCAAAAAAAAGTCTGACCCTTTATATTTTCGCCGATCCATAGTTCTTTTCATGGCGAAAAGGCAATCGACATCTTAAAAACGCTATATGTAAAATTTCATTAAATATTCATTCATTTTGTTTGGCAATTTCGAATATATGACCCTTGGTGCAGGACCGCTGCCCACGATTTCTGAAAATTCTTTATTTCAATAAATTTTCAACTACAATAAAAAGATGTACCATGGTATACTTTCAACATTTAATTGCGTTTATTTTAATACAATAGATTTGAGTTAGGCCTATAACAAAGAAGTTGCTGCAATCACGATGAGCTATCTCCAAAAAAATTACAAAAAGCAAGGCGTTTTTAATTTTTTTCTTATTACAATTTAACCCGAAACGAACGTCCAATGCTCAAAACTATATTAATTCACGGATGCTTCAAATAACCGTTGAGCTCCGATTTGCTTCGTAATAAATTGTAATGCTATGTATAAACACCTTTTGCTTCATTAAGGAAAAAATATATATGGTTGGTATTCAATTAAAAAAAGGATTTCCATGTTGACTTTATTTCATGTCGACTTTATTTCGATATGGTTCTATGGCAGCTCAAGAACGAATGAAAGTATACCATACTGCATATTCATTTGTAACACAGAATTATATATATATCTAATTTGCAAACGTTTGAGTGAATGTAACCTCATATCAAGAAACTATTAGCATAATTCTTGCCCATACAAATAATGAGAATGAAAGAGCAAGCTGCCAACTGACCGCTAATTAACAGCGTTACTGCCGTTACTTATTACAGAACGACAATAGAATTTAACAAGAATTGTAAGCTCAGTGAAAAATTTGTTGAATTAAACGGTAAAAATTATTCTCGAAAGCATACGATAGCAGCACTATTGCATGTTGGCAAATAGTGCTGAAGTCTTTGGTAGTATGTAAGCTTACTTCTGTTGGATCACTGTGGAAGCTGAATCATTCTATTAAACAGTTGTTTACAGTCATGAAAACGTGATTTGGCTGTAACTGTTGAAAAACAAAATATTTAAGTAGTTTGTCAACCCTTTTTTATATTATTATGTGCAGAATAAAATTAGGTCTGTAAGAATAAGTTCGTTTTGAGTCGACATTAACATTCTGCATAGGAACAACAATAACAGCTTTTCAAAAACATCGAAAATATTGTTACGAACTTGGCTTCTCTAGATACGGTCCGTATCACTAGATCGTGGACATTATTTTCAAGAGAAATGCACTTCAAAATTCTTTTAACTTCAAGTTTCTTTATTTACAATCTATTTCTTTAAGGGTAGGATTATTTACATTTTACTATGGCAATACTCTCGACTTCTCGACTCAATGTTCTTGTCCGACCGGCTCTGCCTTCCGCAATTAGTCTATTTATATACATTTTTATAAGCATGTTACTATTACCTAACTACATGGCTTCATATTTAATCCGTTAACGTGCTTTTCTGTTAATCGTTTTCCTCGGCCGACAGCTGTATGACTGGGTTTTTCCCTGTCTGTTTTTCCGCTAATCTTTTTCGTTGGTCGGCAGCTGCATGACGCGCCGCGAATGTGCACTAGGGAATTTATTACTTGGGAAAAATCAATTAGCTAGCATTAACTGGATTTGGGATTTCCGTAACAATATTATATATTAAAAAATACATATTTAAAATACATATCCAAGTTGTCATAGTTTTCTTTCTAACAGCGTAGTTGGGTACTCCATTTGCCAACTATAAATTTATTATTATTTATTGTTTTTAGTACAGTTATATTATCTTAAATACATATAGCTTATCTCTTCGTTGTCGTTGATGGATTGCGGTCCATCGGCCTTAAAGTCTAGGCCAAATGTAACCAAAACAGACCGGATGCACAAGTTGAAATACGGGGAACTGCGACGTCATTATGAGCTCTTTTAAGGTCTGCTGAAGTATTCCACTAGTTTCCTTTACATTGTTTCTCTGTATACATTTTGATTTTTCCAATGGACTTTTTCATGTTTGTTAGCCTTAGCTAACCTTATAATTTCATCCCTTATCCTAAATACGGAATTTGCCGTGTTTTATTTTCGACGGTTAATACGCTGCCGATCTTAGTTAGATGCTAAATTCATATTTGAAACCTTATAATATGTTTCGATTTTTATGTGCCGGTCTCTTTGAAGGGAATGGTGGCATAATAGTCGACTTGGAGTGGTGGTAAGTCATTGTTTGATAACAGAGTTTCTATTGCTTTGTAGTCTGGCTCGATTTGCAATGGGCTATGCTCTATTTAATTGCAATTGAGTTGACATATTGTATGCAAGGAGCGCTATGAAAAAAGAAAACGTTAAATTTTCTAATCTACTATGTTTGTTCGAAGAAAGGTTATGTTTCATGAAGGATTTCAATTGAATTCGCTCCCAACTATGTACAAGGTGAAAATATAAAACTTAATTCACTTTTTGGCAATAATTTGTTAAGTACAAATTACATTAACGTTACACATGTTACAAGCGCCTTTGAACAATTACTTTATAATCAAATCATGTTATAACATAGAAAATATTTTCAAATTATTCATTTAAAATTCCAGTGAAAAGCGATACTTTATTAGATATGGTGTATAGTATGGGCGAAAAATACGCGTTGATACATCAGATGCCATTTACTTGCGATCGGGAAGGGTTTGCTGCTACTTTTGAGAAAGTGAGACAAAATTTTTGTTCCGATAGCATTTGCAAATTGATGTTTAACCACATGATTTTCTAGATATTTTTTGGTACTGTGCAGTCTAGAATATACTTGTCAGCAGACTTATTAAGTATAAACTGCCATACGGGCATGTCGTGCTTACTTCGCAAATCCGTTATAGATGAATTGGGCGGCTTAAAAACATTTGGCTGCTATTTGGCTGAAGATTTTTTTATAGCAAAGGCTGTAATAGAACACGGTTGGAAAATGCGTATAAGTAGTCAACCGGCCATGCAAAATAGCGGAATCTGCGATATTAGCAGCTTTCAGGCTCGCCTGATACGGTGGGCTAAATTACGGGTCGCTATGGTACCTAGTACGATATTACTGGAGCCGTTATCTGAATGTATGGTTTTAGGAGCATTGACATCGTGGTCTGCTTCATTGATTTTTAAATGGGATCCTTTGGTGTTTTATTTGGTTCATATATTAACTTGGCTCCTATCGGACTGGCTAATGCTGTGTACGGTGCAGGTAAATAAGTGACATAAATATTAAATAATTTGATATTAAACGATATATTTTCAGAATGGTTCCTTACCATTTCACAAGTTTGAATTCGTAATCGGTTGGTTGTTTCGCGAAATGAGTGGGCCCTACCTGTTTCTCCATGCCCTGTGGAGTCCAAACATACAGTGGCGTGCTCGTACTTACAAGCTTCATTGGGGTGGAATTGCTTATGAACTGCCTATAAGCAATAATTCCAGTAAAGATGTTAGCAACAATGGACTACTCACCTCGTAGCATAAAATCTTTCTATTATTATATATCATATGTGAAAAGAATTTTCATTCGATCGTAATGAAACAGCATTTTCTTTTGTCTTATTTCCATAAAAATTTTGTGGGACTTTTTTAGCTGAATTTATATAAAATATCACATATAAATAAAATAAATAAACGGATTTTGTACAGTGTACTTATATTATTTATTTTTATTTCACAATGAAGATAAATAAAAATGAAATTAGTATTTGAAAATGACTTCCTTTCTCTCTGAATTGAAAGCACACCTATTTATCTTTTAGTTTCATTTATAAGTGTAGGCTGCGAAAATAACAGTTCAGTAGATGCAGTTTCTACCGGATTGCATAAGCTAGGTGTGAGGTATTTTCAAATTTAAACCCATACTACTTCGGTCAATGTTTTGGGGTACTGAAAAACAAAAAAATTTACTTTTTGTAAAATTCTGCTTTACTCATCAATACAGTCTGCTTTAAGAATGGTAGTGTCCCACGCTTCTCCTAAAATATCAATTTCGTTCCAATAAAATGATTCTTTAACATTAGAACTACTTTTCATACATATTTATTTCTTCTTAAGAAGATCAATATGAGCCACAATCTTTTTGGAATCGCCGCAGTCCCAAAAATAAAGATAAGAAGCTGAAAATCGACAAAACCCTGCCTTGATTGGTAAGAAACCCCAGGTTAGAAAAATTAGTGTAATGTTTTCACACGCACTCCCTCATTATAGGAAAAATTCAGACAACCTCGAGAAAACACACAAAGTTTTTATATATTTCCCTCTATACTTTTCGATCACGTGAAGATATTTCTGCAAAACTGTTACGCATGTTTCGTCAGAGCCGCGTGTATGTGAGTTCGAAAAATTGAGTCGATGGGCTACTCTTACTGATATTAATAGTTAAATTTCCATTCATTAAACACATGGCTATCAAATGATGATTAAAGTCTGGTGAGCAAACTAATAAGTCGTCAATTTAAACGAAAACATTTTCATGTAAGCATCCTGGTATGATTTTGTCCATTAATCGGCACATGCGCTGTGCTGCATTACATAACCCAAATGGCATTACAGTAAATTGGTATACAGGTTTTTTCGGTAGAGTAAATGCTGTTTTCTCTCATGAATCTTTTTCCAATGGAATCAGCCAAAAGGCGTCTTTCAAATCGATTGCGGGGATATAGTGAGTGACTAAGCAGGCCTTCCATTTGTGGCAGTGGATCTTTCAGAGTTCTTTGTTCAGAGTTCACCTTGTTCGTATCTAGGCATAGGCGGTTTTTAGTACCTTTACGTATAAAAGTAATTGGAGAGCTCCAACTACTGTTGCTCTTCTATTACTCTTAGCGCTAACATACGATCGAGCTCGCCATAGACTAATTGTTGAATCGCTGGTGATGGATAGTGCTTCTGTTTCACACGTAAACTATCATCACAGACTGTGATCTCGTATTGCCCTTAGTGTATTTTGCGAGTCCAGACTTTTCAAACGAAGGAAAAGTTTCCTTAGCATTGTCTAAGAAATTAAGCTGTGTATCAGTTAATTGGTGAGCTTAGTTCAAATAGATGTCTGTTTTAACGTTTTTTATATATGCAGACTCCAATGCGTTACAATTAGGTGAAGAATTTGTGTCATCTGATTTAGTAACGACGGATAAACCAAATGTTTTCCAGAAGTCTATTCCAAAATAAAGTTCTTGTCGCATATCTGGCACTATTAGAAATCCATTTCTCTAGTTTCTCCTTTCCACTCAACTGGTAAGGCGATTACCGCCGTTACAGGTGTTCTACTTCCATTAGTCGTTCTTACATGTTGATTCCGTAATTTTGTAATTTTGTCCGTACGATGCTTTAAAAAATTTTTGCTCCTGCTCCACGACACTAGCTCTTGTATCTAATAAGGCTGTTAATTCGACATTATTGATCTTCGTTTTGGCAAATAATCTATTGTCATGTTCTTGAGTGATAATTGCAGACATCACATTCTTTTGAAAGTTCTTATGGAGTTGTCGGAGTTTTGAAGGGTTTTCTTATATCTTCTACTAAGTATTCGCCTTTTGCTGAAAATCTCTCGGCGTTTCTGCAGATAGTCGTTGACTTAAACTTTTTCGAGAGGTAGCAACTTGTTCATCAGGTGTTAGACTACGTTTGCCAACCCTTCGCAAAATTTTTATTGCAGTTGATCCGGGTACGATTTGCTCTGGCAAGTGTTCCCGGCATGCCCTGCCAGTGTGGCATTTCCCGGTGGTGGAAGTGTATAGAAACTTTCATTTTTTCCGCAAAACAAATCATATTATCAAATGGGTACCTGCAGCGAATTTCTCTGAATGCTTCACTAGGATTCTCAAGGAAAAAATCTTCTGAAGTACGGTTAAGTGAAAGTGAAGTGAGGTTAAGTAAGAGGATGATTCACAAAATGGTCTACTCAAAGTTGTATTAGACGTGACTGTGGATAATTGAACGGGATTAGGGTTTACTACTGACTGTATAGTTGGCCCGACCATTTGCGGTATTCCTGATTATCCTACAAGTGACATAATAGGTTGCAATGGGTGTCGATCCACATTATTTTTTCCCATATTATGCGTATTACCTCGCCCTCTGTTGATTTTATCAATATCACTAGATTTTTACTGTGTACGAATAAACTAGCTGTTCTTAGGCTCGAAAGCTTCAACCTCCTCATCTCTAACGATATAAATACTATTATTTTCCTGAGTAACTTCATTGATGTGTCTCGTCTTGGTCCTGTTTTCTTTAAGCAGCTTCTTTGGTCTTTTACACTCTGCTGTGAGCTCTGCCATATTTTCTGCTTTGATTGCGAAGATAGGATTCGTCAAGCTTGGTTTAACATTAGATTTGATGATTTGAATGCCTTATTCCGGCATTTTTCTTCTCATCCTGACAGTTATGTAACGGATTTCCCCATAATAGTCTTCGAAACACTTCGCCGGCTGCTGGTTACAATCCATGATCTCTCCAATTAAATCGTAGTCTAAGTCTGCCGAATTAAATTGATCTAACAGCTCTCTTTTGATCGAAAAATAATCGAAAGTGGCATCCGGTTCATGGTCCTCTAGCATTTGCCATTAGCACTTACTTGTGTTTCCTTTCAGTAAGCAGTGAAATTCAGCGAAAAACTCGCCATAACTTACGTAATAATGTTCTCTCAAACGTTTAACCCTAATGATAAAACTCTCGACTGTGATATCTTTGCCAGATTTTAAATGCCAGCGATTTAAATCAAAGTTTCGCTTACGCGTGCTTTTATCACTACTTATACAAGCATCTGCCTGTTTTTGTTGCTGAACTGACTAAAGACTGTCATTTCGGTGTCTTCTTGCATGGGGTAGAACATCGCGATTTGGTGTAGATATTGCTGCTGAAATTTTAAAATTCTGCGTACCTTCGGCATCTCCTGTTTGACATTGCCTGACTTCAGTGTACCTTTCCTTTTTTAAATTTTTAATTTCTTGCATATAACTCAATTTCATTTTGTTGTTTCAGCATGTCCACCAGTTGTTGATTTGGATTTTTGGTTTCTGCCTGTGAGCCTTGATGATTACTACTAGTATTACCACTTTCTATGTTAATTTCACCTTACTTATCAGTATTATTTGGTATATCTCCCTTTGGCATCTTGAAAATGATGTCCAATATATTTATGAAACTTTCAAAATTTTGACCCAAACAGATACCAACAGAACCGTCCTCCGTAAAATTTTCTTGTCTGAGTTGAAAGAATGGAAAAACTTGATCAAACGGGGTGTCAAGTCTTATATTAGCTAGTGTTATAATTCATTCAAAATTTTGGATTACCGGAAATGCAACTTGTACTAAGTCTAATAATCCACTAACTGAATTCTTAATATGTAATTGATCTAAACTAAAACCTAACGACAAGTGATTCTAAATCTATTTAACCAAATTCAGAGCAGAAAAGAACAGTTCGGAATATTTATCCTGTACTAATATCTGAGAATGGTGAGGGAAAAATACCTCAAAACTCAAATACAGGAATTTCTTCCCTGGTGATGTGAATAGAGATAAGTCGTGTTGGGAAACAATTCCTAATTAGATTTAAGAAGTATTGATATATCAAAAAGAAACGGTGATACTTTGTGTTTTATATTACCCATAACTGTGCGGGAGACAAAAAAGTGAAGGGAAAATCAATCAATCAACAGTGTAATTATAGTTTGGTAACTCCTTTGTAAACTTTTTTTTCTTTAAAAATGAAATTGCGAATATAATTTGTAAAGAAAAAAAATTTTTTTTACATGGACTTATGAAATATAGTTCTGTACTGTCATAAAACGAAACTATGCATGTAATTTTGCAATTTTTTTTTTTTACAATGAAATTTTAAGTATAATTTTGTAATAAAAAATTTTCTTTTTTCTTTTGTTTGTTTCGGTTCCGCTTAGATGGAGCATAGTGCAGATGCAACACCGTAAGCTATAAGAAATTTTGTTCCGTTTGATAAGGTACCCCAAAAAAAATTTGTACTCTTGAACAGTCAAACTCCATCATGTTTTCAATTCACGGATTTAGTAGATGTACCATACCAGAACTCTACTAAGAATGTTCATCATTCGAACACAAAGCTTAATCATGAAGATCTCATGGTGCCGCTGCACGACTGACATATATCCTTTTACCCCCAAGAAGAAATAACTACTTGGTAGTCAAATCCTACCAAGTTTTAAATTCATGGTTTATATTGATGTACCATCAAGGAAGTTATACCTCAAGCGACAGGATCCCGGAGACTTTAACAAATATCGAGAATATACAAATATTAGGTATCCATTGTCAGATCTTCATCACTTGATTCCCCGATTTCCCTTGTCCTGCCAACAAATCAAAACCTCGGTTCTGAAAATGTGCCAACAGATTGGCGAAGCGAGAAAATTTTTACCTAGTCATTAGAAGAAAATAGTGACTTGGCCTTAGTAAATAAAAAAAGTTTGGATAAAATATATCATTTTTAAAAGAATATTCATACAAACGGAAAATTATTCACCAACTCTAATCACAGAGTCTATAAAGCTATGTCCATCATTGTTAATCAGGCCCCTATGTATTTATTTTTGCCTGCTATCAATGCTCACTATTGAAATTATTAAGCTAAGTTACAGATTACGCATATGTTTGCGCATAGGTCAATGTATGGATGTATACGCATAGATCAATTAGATGAGAGTGTCAAATTTTTAATGTCTCATTTCTTAATTCCGTTCTCATGTGTCAATATACTCAGAGTAATTGATTGATTTTAATACAAAAGAGAAATATATGGATATATATATTGCAATCTTCCTCATTAAACACTGGAATAATTAAAGCAACCGAAAAGAACATTAGAAACTGTATTACTGTTTTCTTCTATTGTTTTTTTTTCTTTTGAATGGCGCTATATTTTGTAAAGAAGAGTTTGTTTAGCGATCAACATATATTAAAATGGATATATATATGGATATATAACTGTACACATATGTATATTGAAATAGAAAAGGAGTTTTTAAATTAACTAAATAATATACTAATAAAATTTAAATAAGTTAGGCGAATTTTCAATAAGAAGAATTCGACGTCTCTGTTTATCGTTGCGCGCCATTTTGTGATGGTAGACCGACCAACCAATAAAAAAAAAAAGACGTGTAAATACAAACAAGAAATTCAATTACATTGAGGATCTAAGTTCCTCTTCATTTCGATATGCGTTGGGCGCCATTTTTTGAGGGTGTGTAGAGGTTGGGTTTTATTTGTACCGCGTGGCTAACCCAGCTACACTCACAAAATAATAAGAGAAAATTTATATATATAAAACTGATAAATAACTAAAGACGTGTCTTATCTAACAGTCTTATAGGCCGTTACTATAGTTCTTTTGTCCGTTAGTCGGCGTCTATGCATGCATTGGTCCGTTACGTCATTGTCTATGGTTACATTCCTATGCACACACGCACACATGCATCGCTGTGAAACCTATTATATATTTAGTTCCCCATTCCTTTCCCTCATATTGCCGTCTCATATTGCTTTCCATTGCCAATTAACGCAATCGTGTGGTTCCTTGGATTTTATAAAACCTTTTCATATGGTTTCTTTCGGATGAAGCCACTTTATCGACACCAATATTTGCAGACTCCTCTTCTTATGTATATCTCCTAGTTTTTAGAAATTCATTGATTTTAGTTATAATGTGCTTTTATTAGGTTTAAGTTTCAACATAAGAAATTTTTAATAAGACATCTTTGGTAAGACTAAGTTTTAATTACCAAGCCTCTTGTTTAGTTGAATTTGAGTGTTAATTTCCAGTTTTAATTATATGTTTTTACTTAGGCTTAAGTTTTAATTTTCAACAATGTGTTTTCACTTGGAGATGAGTTTTAATGTAAATTTTTCACAACATTCTCTTTAATTCTTTCTTTCTGATGTTTAAAATTAAAAACAAACGTATATGTAAAATCAGTTTACTCCCGGTACATTCATTCGACTAACTTATATAGCCTTATTTACAATTTAAGTTAATAAAATAAAATTTACTTTAGTGATCACTTTGATTACTCTCGTTGATGTCCGTTTCCTTTCTTCTCTTGAAGCTAATCTTATTGCCAAAACCTACCTTTATGCTGCACAGATGGACTTCGGACTTTGTTCTTTCTCTAAATAGCGCTACTATGTGAGCGGAAAATTATGAAAAGAGATCTTAATTAACGGAATTCCGTTATTATGAATAACGCTACTCTTTTTGTGAAAAGCACGTATATACGCGGACGTTTCAAGTTTTTTTCTCCCGTCCCCACCTTTTGTCAATGTCATTGCAGCGCGATCATTTCCGGGTTTTTCGATTAAAAAATGGACTGGAACTAGCGATGATAATCCTGGCAAGTTTCAGACTGCTGTTGTCTTTTGTTCAGAGTTGAAAAGTTCAGTGTCACTTTTAAATAACATTTTGCACATTTTACTATCGGTCTCTATTTCTTATATGATTTCGCGATTAGCGTCGAAGAAATTGCAATCTTTTTGAAAGATTCTGCTTCAACCTCGAGCTCAGAAACAAGAATTTTGTGACTGCTGCTTATCATAAATGTCTTGGTTGATCAAATTCTAAGCGCACTGCTCCAGAGTTGCTGTTTCCAGTGTTTGATTTAACAGAATCTTGCATTTGGTCATTCAGTATTTTGAATGGATTTATGGTATTCCCAACCGTGTGTCTCTGTTTAATCTAATGAAGTGAAAGGACTCCATAATAGCTTCGCAAAGCCACTAGACTAAGTTAGGATCATTGGACATCGTGCATTGTACGTAAGCGGAACTGAATTTATTGCTCTCCCTTTTTGCTTGAATGTTATTGCTAATGCTAAGAAGCACATTGATATGTAAAGGATGTCTCGATTGAATACTCCTTTGGTGTCAAATGATCTCGTGCTTTGCGCTTTCTCTATGGTCTCCGTTGTACAAATGGCTGCGATGGATAAACGTGACGTAAGATAAATCTGATCTAGTATTTTCAAGTATATATGTTATATAACAAAATGGAGTATGTAGAATGAAGAGTAAAAAGGAAAGAGATAAACCACTTCCACTTCATCGCAGCCACTCATTAGCGAAGATTGTAACATTTGATTTTATGTTGTAGCATTAGTTACAAATAAAACCGTCTAGGATGGAAGATACCTAATTTCAATAATGTAAAATGACGACGGACAAAAGAATAACTGAGTGACATGTGAGATTGGCACGCCTGGAGGAAAAAAGTAAGATAGGAAGAAGAGGAGGAGAGTTTGCTGTTTTGGCAGCAGAGTGAAAAGCTAAAAGATGATTTTTATACTAATTTTCAAAATTTGTGATAATTTCAAAAATAATTTGTAAAATCGAGCCGTAGGTTTTATATAATTTGTTCTATTTTGTTTTAACGCAATAAAATGAGTGGAGAATAATAAGTTTTGATGTGATTGGTCTGAAAAGACAAATGGAGTGGCAAATGATAAAAACAAGGGATTAAAAATGGCATAACGACATGAAAGTCTTAATTATTTTGTGGAAAGTGATTCTGATTTTAAACGCACAGGAGGGAAAATGTTATCTACTGAATCAACCGTATTGAAATTGTTAATTAATCGCTAGTATATTGGTAGCCGATAATAAGAATTTTCATTTGCAGCATTAAAATGACAGAAAAGACATACATAGAGTTTCAGGCTAATATGTAAATTAGAAAGATCTAAACTAGTTACGGAAATGTATAAATGTATTCCTGGAATTAAGTTACTGTGTAAAATTAATAAAAGAACCTGAAAATTGAAATTTTAACGAAAAAATTGATAAGCAGAATTTTCTGTAATAAATACTCTAGGTAAATTTAATACAAAAAATTGAATGTTACAAAGTTTCCAAAAAAGTAGTAAACGGAAAACTATATTATAAATTCAATTTTTATCAAAATTTTTCTGTAACAATACATTACAGAAAGAAATTTGTATTAATAAGTGTAAAAAGAAAACAATAGCAATGTACGTAATATTTAAGCAAAGAGGAAGCAACAATTACGTCAATATATTGTATATATTCAAGCGCATATAGAGCTTAGCTAAAAGTTTGGTTTGAAAATTTGCGTAACTAGAAGAGAATAAGGGCGACAACCGAAGAAGATATAACAACAATGATAAAGAGAAGCTTTGGTAGTGCCTGTGATTACGTTGTATATTTGTTTTTTTATAAATTCAATAAGCAAATGTCATAAAAAATTTACAAAACAAAAAATTAATCCATATATTTATTATTGCCATAAGTAATCTTGAATGTTCTAAAACGGAAAAGAATTATATGTGCATATACATATATAAATATATGTGTCTATACATATACACATGGATACAAAATTTAATGCATATATAACAACAATAATTATAATAATATTAAATCTCTTATATTAACGAAACTTTCTTCATTAAAAGCATAAATATAAAATTTGTTAAATAAAGTTTTAATTTCTTTTGGGAGAAAAGTAACTTCGGCGTCGTTAGGCCCAACTTCGGGGTCTCTCATTGCATATCATTCCGTTGGAGACCGTAGGTAGGGCAGGGTAAAAAGTGAATCATCGCGTAAGATCAGCCCGTCCGATAAGTAAGTTTCATCCGTCCGTTTGCTCTTATAAGGGTTAAAGCATGTGTGTTTCCTTTAACTGTAATCACCTACGGAGGGTCCGTGGGACCATGGTAAGTTGAAACATTTATCGCAGCAGCAACGAGAAAAGGATGCATTTTACATTATCTGGACTTTGGCGTCTACAATGCTTTATACAACAAGTTATTACCAAAATTACGAGAAGTTTGTTAGCACAACATCGTCTAATCATTCGACCATTTTTTATACTTTGAATATCTGTTTGAAACAAGGGGTCCTAGCGGTGTCCTGCTTTGCGCCAAAGGAAAGTTAAGCGGAAATCTTTAGTTTTTCTGCTTACGGATGATGAAGCATTTGCAGTACTAATCTGCAATGTGCTACATTCGCCGTTGTCATCAGCAGACATTATTCGTTTTGTCACACACTGGTTGCAGTAGATGGCTTATTGTCTAAATGGCCAGTGCTTTCACTTTTATGACCACACCAAAATAACGGAAATTTTTGTACAAAGTTTCAAAACAGCAATAGTTTTCCCCGCCCTTTTTTTGGTATTCTCCCTACAAGATATAAAAAGCAGTGGCTATTGATGAATTAGGCCCTCATTTTTTGTATACATGTGCCTTAAAACTTTCAATTTTCCATTGCGCAGGTAATATCAATCTGTAAAAAAGGAAAAGTTGAAATTGGAATTGATTTACGTTAACCACTTAGTATGTCGCAAAATTCCTTTTGTCAAAAGAGAAAATCCATGAGCGCAATATATAAGTATGTAAAGGCGGCAAAACCAAGATAGACAGTGTGGGTGGAATATGATACGGGCGAGCTATCACATTCAAAGGTTCCCATAGATCGTCTTCGGCACGTTCAAGATTATAAAACCAAACTAATCGGTAAATTGGAACAACTAGTTAGAGTAATTTGTTCTCTTAAAACTTTTTATAATATTTCTTTCTCTTTTGGTGTAAACAGCCAAATATAAAAGTAGGATTTTGAGTTTGATATGTGTAGTCAAATATAGGGAATTTTTTATAGAAAAAGTAAATTTAAGCTGACATTTCTTTGCATTTTACTACACGAAATACTGACACTGGATAAAAACAATCTTATTAAAGCAAGCAAGTAAGAAAATTAAATTCGGTCGGTACCGAAGCTTTTATATCCATCACTGTTTGCTCCAAAAAAAGACAAAAAAGTAAAAGAACCAAATTCTCATGCTCTGTAATATGGAGTGGGCACAGTTGATTTCTTCCACTTTCGAAATAAATGTTTTTTGTCGTGGACGTTATAGGCGTGTTTTTTAAAAGTTTAGGTGAATTTCAAATTCTTTTGCAAGTTTGTAGGCGATATCCTCATTTCCGCTAACAAGAGAATGTTTACCACAAATACTACAAAGTTGCGCAAGTGGACAGATGGATAGACAAACAGGCAGACATGTGTAGGTGCATGCCGAATTTGAAACTGCCCAATAATCTGTATACTTCACGAGTTTTTTGAAGATTGTTGGTGCGTGTTATAAAGCTATTGAAAAAAGAATTAAATTTTTATACACTATAAGATTGGTTGCCAATTTTTTCCATTTTTGTGCACAAATGCTGCAGCATACCCCATAGAATGTGGGTTGAATTATTTGTACATTTATTTGTTATAGTTTATGAGTAATGAGCAAAAACCAATTTTTCATTCTGTTTGAAAAACACAGATGTTCTCAGTAAGCGTGAGCGTGTTCTTCAAACGATTTGGGTCGTTTGCAACAGCAACCTGCGTGCAAAATCTTCCAATGTTTCTGCCAAATTTGGATAATGATTACGACAGACAGTACACAGACGAACAGACGATGGTGGCAAAGAAACTAGCAAATCCCACATTCCTAAGAACGAAAAGAAAGAATTGTTTTTGAGGTGACTATATTGAAACAACATAACACCTGTAGGACAATTGTAGCCCACACAATCCAGGCATATTCAAGTATTGGTCTCATTAAGCTTATGTACAACCTCTTTGTTTCTATTTGTTACGTCTTGCTTTTGTAGCTCTCTGGACCACCGTTTAACAAAGCCAAGCATTAGCCTAGGTTTATTAATGGAGAGCTCAATGTGCAAATTGGAGAAATTGGTCAATGAAAATTTTTAAATCAATAAACCAAGGTATATTTTCCAACTTTTACCAATCAATGAGATATCCCGTTTTAAAGGAATTCCTGAGTTTAGATGGACAACTGCAGCAAAAAGATTTTTATTTTATTTGTAATGAAAAAATTTTATTTTGTACCTATTTGAAGTTGTATTTTTTTTTTAAATTACTCTCTTGATTTCCCTTTGTATTCTCGTTGAAATACAAAATTTACTCAGCAAAAAAGCTTATGAACTGTATAGGAACTGTAGATTCTATTTATAAAGACAATTGTTCTACTATACAATAATGTAGAATAATAGTTTTAATAGAAAAGTATAACAGCATAATAATATAAAAATAATAATCATAAGAATGATGATAATAATGATAGTAATGATAATACTGACAATAATGATAATAATGATGAAAATGATAACAATGATAACAATGATAATAATAACACCTATGTGTTTCCTGTCATTGCTAGTTTCAGTCGTGCCATTGCAAATGGTTTATTAGCGTTATTACCTGTATTTACTTTAAAAGACTTTCACCTCTTTTCAATAATTTCGTAAAGTTGCTCAAATGGCTGCTCTAAATTGCGTTTAGTTATTTTGATACCAAGATGAATTTTTCATCGAATGCGGCTGTCGCATCTTTATAACAGTCGACACGGGAGTGGATATGTTTAAAATGTGTTTTCGTTTTGTTTAAAAAATCCTTCTGGTCTACTGTTGGACTATATGAGTTAAAGGGGACTGTTCCCTAATTAAAATTACTACTTTAAGGTACCTGCGAAATCCTTCAATGATGCCATTTGCCTGTGGCTGGTAAGGTGAGGTAGCGATTTTGTAACCATCAAAAATTTGACAAGCTTAGTGAACAGTTTTGGAATAAATTGTATAATTTATAAAGACAATTGGAGTAACAGTTTATTCTTCAGCACACCATGTTCTTCAGGCCAGCGAGCAAAGCGAGCAGATGGTTATTCTCAAATCTGTCTTCAGATATATTCATTTTTGTCACTGGCGATTTTGTGTGTCCATATCCTTTAAATATTTGACATTGAATACTGACCTTCTCCAGCTCTTAAGTTGTTTATTCATACCTACCTCAAAATATCTTGCATTTTTAACGGTCGTGTAACGTTAGCGCCAGAGTGAGAAACATCATGCAATTTCTTTGAGTTTATATATCTTAGGGTAGAGATTCCATATAACCTCGGACACTTCCTTCACAATTCACAGACGACTTTGAAATTTAAAACCGCCATTTTGCTATTCGGTACTTGTGATATATTGTGAAGTTCATTATCATTTTGTTGCTTTCTGTGCGAAAGCTTCCTTTCCCTACACGACGCTCTTCCGATCTCAATTTCAAAAGTTCGGGGAAAGCTGCCTGCTGCCATATTTGTGTTAACAGGTATGTATTGTTAGTTAACGAATTCCGAAATGTATTCCAGTTGCCGCGTCTATCTCGCAGTTCGTTTAGTTTTGGAATCTATAGTCTTTGTTAAAGGTATGGGGTCAATGTAAACCGTGAATTGTCTATCTTCGACTAAGCGTTTAAAATACATAATATTGAAGTAAACCGTTCGATCAAACGCACTATTTTTTATTTCAGACGGAGATAATTTTTTAGAGAAAAAGGCTAATGGTTCTACTAAGTCGTTTAATATCTGTTGTAAAATTCCGCCAATTGCTGCCTTTAAGACATCTAGTGTTAAAAAATGTCTAGCTTCTCTATTAAAATGGTTTAATAGTTGCTTAGATGTGAATTTTTCTTTATTGCTGTCAAATTCTTTAGTTGCGCTTTTACTTTACGTAGAATTCTTTTTTTTGTTTTTAGTAGCATTGTTGTGTAGGAATGGTGATTTCAGTTACCATAGGTATGGATCTTTGAAAATAATTTAATAATCCTTATAAATTTTTTGGCTTGTTTGATAGATTTTAGTTTTCCGAAGTTTTTGGTAGCTATCACTTGCTCTTGAGATGGACGAATTCCATTACTTTGAAATTGGTGTTTGTAACTCCAAAAATGCATTTGTTGAGTTTGATAATCATATTCATCTAATCGTTTAAATGCCGGCTCGGTTCATTTTCACTAACGATGAACACGTTATCCATATATTCGGAAATTAAGTCTAAGCCACGAAAGAGCTAATTTAAAAACCTTCGGAATGTTTGTGTAGAGTTCCTTAGGCCGAAAGACATACGAAAAATCTCAAGCATTCCAAAAGAAAACGTGAGTGCAGCTTTCTGAATATCCTCGGGGGCCATTGTAATTTAATAGTGTACTTATACCAAGTCCACTTTACAAAAAGTTTTATATATATCTTGAACATGTGACAATGGATAACGATCGTGGACCGTGACAAAGTTGACGCGGCGAAAGTTACCGCAAGTATGCCAGTCGTTAGGGCACTTTTTTATGTTAAATGTAAAGCAGATAACGACGATGAATTGGATGGTTCTCGATATCATTAAAAACTAGGACTTCATTTTAGCGACTATATATATGACAGGATGAAGTCGACTGGGTTTACAAAACGCAAGAACACCTTTAGTAGGGAGTTTGCGGTCAGTTGAATTCTTGATTGGTGTTAATTAATCTGGCTTAGCCTTCTTTAGTAAGCTAGTATACTTGTTTTCTAACAAAAGAAGGCATTGAGGCGTTGGCACCGCTCAAACGGGTGTGAGCTGCACCGTGTTCATGCGTAAGCGGTAAAAGTTCTGTCCAGCACGACACCACGACTGTGCTTTCTATTGCTAAATCGCCTTCCTGAACGGTGAATAAAGGTATAAATGCATCTGGTCATCTCGCCAAGTACTTTGGCTAAGAATGCTGATGGCATTATTTATTTATTTATTTTATTTATTTATTTATTCTACTTATATAGGAACTCAACTAAAAACTCAAAAAATGACAGTCGAGTTCAAATGACTCTTAAAGTAAATCTTAAAATAATTATTATTAAAACTTAGTATAAGTACAATAAAACAAATAAGAAGAAAAAAAAGAAAAAAAGCATGTACACCATTAGCACAGAGCCACACCCACAAACGGTACAGGACCAAATCGAAAATGAACCACTAAGCCATCGCAAACATGCATAAGCTTGACAACCGATAATAGTTAACAACAATTAATTTTCGAATCGTAATGACCTTTTAGGGTTAAAAGCTAATTTAAGTACGACATTGGTAAATCTTGTGCATTAAGCAATGTTTCTTTAAGGGACTTTAAAGAGTCCGATAATGAGAATAGGTGATAGATGTCATTTGGGTTCTTGCAAACAACTCTGAGCGAACTAAGTAGGTCATAATTATATTTACATTGACTAACCTTAACCAAGGTAAAGTGCCTAGAGAAGCGGTTAGGAACATTAAAACTTATTTCTCCAAGTAATGACGGCGAGTCAATAACGTAGTTTATTACTTTGATTGCGAAGCAAACGCCAAGAACAAATCTACGTTTTTCAAGAGACGGTAAGGAGAAAAGAAGCAACCTATTTTCATAGGGGGAAGAAAAGCGGACGGATCCCAACCCAAATTCCTAAGAGCAAACAACAGGAATTGCTTTTGAATAGATGCAATTGAGTCTACATAGCACCTATATGAGGGAGACCACACAATAGAAGCGTACTCAAGTATAGGCCTAACCAAATACGTATACAGCCTTTGGTAATATACGTATCATCAAGCTCTTTGGACCACCTCTTGATGAAACCAAGAGCGGACCTAGCTTTGCTTATCGAGAACTCAACGTGCAAATTGAAACGTAACCTACGGTCAAAGAGGACGCCTGAATCTGTGAACGAATCGACGTCCTCCAACTCGTGTGAATCTATGAAGTAATGCGTTATAAATGACTTCCTTCTTGAGAAAGAAAGCTTCTTACATTTATTTAGGTTTAGCGTCACATGATTCGACGAGCACCATGCCACCAAATTATTCAGCTCAGTTTGAAGCTGATGTGATTGCGATTCTAGGGAAAAAGAAGAACACATCATCAGCATAGATCTGACTGGATTTTTTCACCGAAGGCAAGTGATTAATGTATAGATTAAATAAAATGGGTCCTAAGTGGCTGCCTTGAGGTACGCCTGACGTAACGGGGAATTCATATGAGGTGATGAAATTAAACAAAACCCTGAATGACCTATTATGCAAATAAGAGCTTATCCATTTCACTGAATGGGAAGGGAAGCGAGCGGCTTCAAGTTTAAAGATAAGTAATTTGTGGTTAACCAAATCAAACGCTTTGCTAAAATCAGTGTATATGACATCAGTGCAAGACCCACTAAAAAAAGTCTTGAAAACATGATAAGTAAACTCTAACAGACCGGCGAGCGTGCATCTTTCTTTTCGAAACCCATGTTGAAATGGAGAAATATATGATTTGATAGCAAAGGCTAAATGCTGAGTCACAATTCGCTCGAATAGTTTAGGCAAGACACTCAATTTGGCGATGCCTCTATAGTTCTCAACAAGTTGTCTACTCTCACTTTTGTGAATAGGAATAAGAAAACTACTCTTCCAACACAAAGGGAAAATGCCTAAATTCAAGGACTGATTAAAAATCTTTGAGATAACACCACATAGTACGACAGCGCAAGATTTAAGTACACATGATGGAATTCCATCAAATCCAGGCGAACAAGTCGAAAGTATTTAGTAAAGAGATTTGAGGTTTCAATGTCATCCGAGGACTCAGAGCCATTAAAAGAAACATGCGAGGGATTTAGGGAAAATTTTCTCTTGGAGTTAACAAACTTAAAAAATTATTTTAGGATTAGCAAACAGAAAGGATTTAATGAACTGAAGGTATCTGCAATAATATTGGTGGTTGAGAGAATTAAATTACTTTACAACTGAATGAGCGAAATAGTCGGAAGCAGAGTCACTTTTGGAAAATTTGTTGAAAAGCTTGTTTTTCCTATCCTTGTAATATCTAATTGCCTTATTAA